>JALPQD010000192.1:3939742-4013649 GCA_023101885.1 Typhlomys cinereus
ACACTGAAGAGGACAGCAGGGGACGAGCAGCATCTAGGGGTTCATGGCATGTAGGCTTTCGGGGGACACTGCTCTCAGCAGGAGCAGAAAGGAGGAGAGGGGAAAAAAGAAAACCAGGTGAATATGACATCTTGGTGTCAAAGAAAGTGAGTATTTTAAGAATGAGAGAATGGCTAGATATTGGAGTAAACAGCAGGATAAAGAAGCAGGGGGGTCTCTGGTGGTCCCATCAAAGCTAACATTGTTGCATTGGTGAGGCGGATACTGGCAGGTGATAGTGGGTAGCGATGCTTTTCTAGAGCTTGGTTACGAAGCAAAGCAGAGGCGGCGAGACCTGGAGACAGTAGACCCGGATGTTGAAGATGAAAGGAAGGGATGCTTAAAGGACCAAAGGTTCCCAGCGAGGAAGAAAAGAATGGAATTCAGAAGTGGGTGGGGATACCAGCCTGGGGTCGGAAAAGGGTGGCATTTCCTAGGATGGGAGAGAAGAGAAAGGCTTATGTATAGAGACGTTGATATGTTTTTTCAGGCATCCTCCCCTGAGGGCTTCATGTTTCGTAGTGAAATATGAGGCTAGATATCTGTTAAGGGTGAAAAGAGAGATGGCAGAGCAGCAGGTTTATAGAGAAAGGCTGGCTTTGGAATAACCTCTCAGGGGAGTGAGAGGTTATACCACAAAACTTTTCAGGCTGCCTTGAGGGCTCAGTTGAGGTTATGGGATTTTAATCCACAGTGTCACCAGTATATGTGACGTGCTATTTTCTCCAAGTATGACCAACCAGCAGCTTGAGTGTAGCACAGACGTGCCGACAAGGAGTCTTGTCCACACGAGGGTGATGACAGGCTGAACATGAGAATTGATCCAGAAGTCAGATACAAGCTAAAGAAGAAAACAGAAAAGTCAGAAAGGATCTGGAAACTTATTGGAAGAGAAGTTAAGGTCCCACTGGGAGTAGGTAAAGGTAAGATAAGAAGTCATGAAGTGGAGAGACACCTGTAGGTCATCTCCTTTCAGATGATGTCTGAAAGACAGAAGGCAGAATGCGTTCAAAGGACATGACTGCATCCCAGTTACTCTAAGGTGGGCTCCATGAGAAATAGTCATGATGGCTATCTCTTAAGTGCCTGTTATTTGCAAAACATCGAGTTAGACCTTCTTCATGTTTTTGCGTCTGGTCTTCACATATTAGTAGCATCATCCTTACTGAAGCAGCTCAAGTGTGCTGTGCATTCCTTCTGACCCATAAATTCCTCTCCTAGATACACACCAAACAGAAATGAAGTCATAAGTGCAACAAAAAATGTTCTTAGCAGCATTGTTTGTAATAGTTCCAGACTGGAAACATCCCAAATTTCCATTAACAGGGAAATGGATAAATAAGCTGTGATATATTCATAGAGGGAAATACCGCACAGGACGAAGGCTTCATATAGCAACACAGACTTGAAGTAGAGTGAAAGAATCCAGACATGGAACACATCCTATGAGTCTATAAAAACAGACAAGACTAGCTAAGATAGGGGTTACCCTTGGGGGAGGAAGCCCAGGAGCACTGTAGCATTGCCATGCTAATGATGTTCTATTTCCTGTTCACCGTTATCACTC
Source organism: Typhlomys cinereus (assembly GCA_023101885.1). Classification (NCBI taxonomy): domain Eukaryota; kingdom Metazoa; phylum Chordata; class Mammalia; order Rodentia; family Platacanthomyidae; genus Typhlomys; species Typhlomys cinereus. The sequence goes on from JALPQD010000192.1 coordinate 3,941,349, forward strand.
ATCAGACTCCATCTGTGTTAAGCTTTGTGCACATTTTTAATGTATTTTATATTAACACATGTACTAGGAAAAACGACTTTGTGAGGTACAAAGGCTGTACAGATAAGATGCTAAAAATAAAAAAAAATATTATTTTGTGGCTTTTCTGATCTGCCCTTTTTCTGAGGCCGATATGGTTGTGGAGCTAGAAGATGCACTAGGAGCTTGCTCCATCCACTCCATGCATCAAACAGCTATTGTAGCACCTCCAGGAGCTGCGCACCCTCTTGGGGAAATAAAGGAGAAGAAAGATTGAATAAAGCTTGTAAATGAGATTCTTGTGTGAGGCCACAAATGGGTGGATAGTCAGGAGGGAAGGAGCCCTACATACGCCTGTCTTGGCTTGGAGGAAATCTGTACTAGTCCCACCACTCCAGCTGTCACCTGGAATTTGGTTAGAACCTGTGTGCTTCCTGCTGCCTGGCACCAGTGGCCTTGAGGACAGAAGAAGGATGGACACGAGGTGAGAAGTCTCCTGGATTCTCCAGCAACTCTGACAGCTGGTTGTTGTCTAACAATGGCTCACATGCTAGATTTCCCTGTCCAGCAGTGTTTTCATGTTTTCTCTACCTCACCCAGAGAGCACTGCACATTCTTCCTGTGACCTAGGCCTTGACTTCTGACTATTGTACAGTTTTACAAGTTCCTCCACTTCGACCAGCCTGTATATGGCTGCCAGGGCCATCTTTCCAGATCACACTTTGCACGTGTCGGCACACCAGAGACCAGCTTCGATATCCCCTCCCCATGCCTGTCTACCTGACCACACCGTTGCTGTCTTCTCTCTTTTCCCTCCCCAGGCAGGGATAAGTCTCTGCTAGAAGGCTGACTTCCCAGCTCCAAAGAATTCCATCCCTTCCCGATTCCTTTCTTGGTGTCATTGATGTCATTTTTTCATGTAATAATGTTCTCTGTCTCTAAAAAGGTCCTCCTGATTCCACACTTACCTTCATTTTCTCACTAAGCATTAGAATAAAATTGAGAGAGACAGAGAGAGAGAAACATTTGCTCACACTCTTGATCTCCAATCCTTATCTGCTCCTTTCTGTTGAGTCCCTCTTTATTATAGTGCAATAATTCTCACTAGATTCCAGTGGCTTCCATCTTGCCAGACACAATAGTTGATCTTTTGCTCTTTACCTTATTAAACCTCTTCTTCCTTGAAGCCCCATTTCTACTTGGTTCTGTGAAAGCATGTTCCTTCCACCTCTCAATCGCTCCATTGGCTCTTTCTCATCTTTCAATGCCTAAATGTTGGCTTAATGAAGAACTCTGTTTTCTGCCCTCTGCTCTTCTCCATCCATATCCACTCCCCTCAGAGAGAGACTCCAGGTTCCTGGCTTTAAATGACCCACATGCTAATGACTCATCTGGCCTCTCTTCTCTACTGAGTTCAAGACTTACACAGCTCTGGCCTCCACTTGAGTGTCCGATTAGCATAAGGAATTTAACTATGATCAAATTTGAATCTCTGACATTCTCTAAGCCACTTGTGTTGTTTACAATCTCTGTAAAACCAGCTGTGGTGATGCATACCTGCAAGCTGGCACGGGAAACAGAAGGATGGTGAATTTGAAGCCAGCCTGTCTTGCACAGTAAGACCCTGCCTCAAAGCAAAAAAACCAACCTCCCAACTAGCAGGACTAGTTGGGACTAGTCACCCCAACTCCTCGATTTCCCCCAACTCATCAGCCAGTTCCTGAATCTTCCATGTCTCATCAAACTGCCTTCAAGTTCTTTTCTGAGTGACTGCCACACCCTCTGTTGCTCTCCTCTCCGCTCCTCTTGCCCTCATATGGTCAATTCCTCTGAAAGCTGACAGAAGGAGCCTTTCAAAAAGTATAGTCAGACCTCATCTCTCTCCTGCTCCAAGCTTTCCAATGATTTCTCGTTTACTTACAATAAAAATCCAAACTTGAGGACTGGTGAGCTGGCTCAGTGGGTGAGTGTCGGCTTGCAAACCTGGCAACCTGGGTTGAGTCAAGAGGCTCACAGGTTGAAGGAGACAGCTGACTTCTGACTTCTGAAAATTGTCCTTAATGTCCACTGTACGTCATGGCATGCATTACCCCATATACACACCTTTTCTTTCTCAAAAAAATTATATATATATATATATATATTGCAGGCTATCAGAATGCAGTTTGGTGGTAGAACATTTTTACAAGTGTGTGAAAAACTGAGTTTCATCTCCAGCACTGTACAAACAAATGAACCAAACTCCCCTCTACCTTAAAAGGCCCTGGTCTCTCTGAAGCTTTCCTTCCTCTGGGGCCTTCCTTATCTCCTCCAGTTCTGCTCTAGTACTGGCCTGGCCTTTCCTCTGACACACTAAGCTGTTCCCACTCAAAGCCTTGTGTGGCTGTCCCCTCTACGTGGAGTCGCTTTCTTCAGTTTCTCTCATAACTGGCTCTGTCCTAGGCCCTGATCAAATGTTCCTCTTTGATAGCAAAGCCTCTGATGACTCTGCTGGAAATGGTCCCCCACTATGGTGGATTTCTTTTTCCTTAAGTAATCTCATACTTTTTCACCCCGCAAACACCATATATGTCATTGTCTATATGTCATGCATGGTCCATGTATCTATTATCTGCCTTAGCCATAAGAATTTATATACTCTCTATGAGGGTAAGCATCATCTGTATCCTAGTCACTATTTTATGTTGGTCTTTAGAAAGTGCTCCGTACAATAGAAGCACATTGAATATTTGAGGAATTAATAATTTACCAGGGTCCTCCTCCTCCTCCTCCTCCTAAATATGAAATATGGTTCATGAATTCTATGTGTAAAAACAGGGAAGAGACTAGGGGTGTGGGTTAATGGTAAAGCCCGGCCTTAATTTGTGTTAGGCCCTGATTTCTATCCTCAGCACTGAAAGAGTAAGGAGGAGGAGGATGGGAAAAGGAGAAGAGGTGGAAGAGAAGAGGAGGAAAAGGAGGGAAGAGGAGGAAAAAGAAGGGGAGAGGAGGGAATGGGAGGGGAGGATGGGAGGGGAGGATGGGAGGGGAGAGAGGGAGGAGGGGAAGGAAGGGAGGAGGGAGAGGAGGGAAGGGGGAGGGGGAAGAGGAAGAGGGAGGGGAGAGGAGGAAGGAGGAGGGGAGAGAAGAAGGGGGAGGGGGAGGAGAGAGGAGGAAAGGGGGAGGGAAGGAGAGGGAGAGGGGACAGGGGAGAAGAGGGAAGGGGGAGGGAAGGAGAGGGAGGAGAGGGGACAGGGAGAAGAGGGAAGGGGGAGGGAAGGGAGGACAGGGGGCCCTGTTGGGGAGAATTGCGGGGGAGGGGTGGGGGAAGGGGGAAAAAGAAGAAGTGGGAAGGGCATGTGGCCATTTACCTATGAAGAGAAGCCTCCAAGTTCATGAGTCTTCAGCGATGGGTTTCTAACAGACTTACATAGGTTATTAAGCCTCGCAGCTATCCTCTGACCAGTGTAACTTCATTTTACAGCTAGTCAGACAAGTACAGTAACTGATCTGGCCCATATAGTTGGCATCTGGCACAGGGGCATGGGAGTCCAGATCTACGTGGTCGCTGAGGAGATTTTACAATCACTAGATACACATAGTCTCTGCACTCAGTGCCACCTGGAGTTCTGCCTGGGGGATGGAGAATGGTGGGCTCAAGCAGCAGGCATCTGCTGGCCCGGCCCATGAGATCGAGGAGCCTCATGTCCTGAGCGGGGTAAGAGACAGAGGAGAGGGTGGAGCGCGCGCAAAGCAGGAGGCCTTTCTATTCCTAGCTGTTTGTAAACAGTGTCCTGACGACCTGGCCTGGCCTTTCTGCAGTGGACCCCAGCATAGCTAAGGCCAAATTTTCCTAAAGCAACACTTGCTTCTCTGAGGTTACACTGGGATGAAAGATGGAAGGAAAGGAGAATTCTCCAAGCCTGAAGCTACCATTGTATCTCTTCTTTCTGACATTTTTTCCAGTTCAACAGCTCAGCTTGGGACCCTTGAGCCTAAAGAAGGAAAATAAATTAGGAGGAGGCTCTGAGGAATCAGTGAGTAGAATCTGGCAGTAAGAGATTGATCCTTGCCTCGTTCCTGAAAACCAGCTCCTGGCTTCCCCTTTGCCATCTCTTCTTCTGGCGCTCTTCATTCCCATTGGCGGGATTTTCTTAATCTCATGAAAAATTTTCTTAATGTTGTCTTGGCAAAGGTACAGGTAGAAAGCCTGAAGAGCTTAGAGTGAGGAAAACCTCCTAATCGACAAAACACTTCCAGTACCTCATCCTGTTTCATGTTCACCGTAACCAGTGAGGTTGATTTTATCATTCCTACTTGACAGGTAATCGAGCTGATGAAACTATGCCAACAAGACTGTACCGGTGATGACTTTGGCACCAGAACATGCTCATGTTCTTCCTGTCTTACCTAAGGGGCTCAACCTCACTGGTTCAGTAAGGGGCTGAACTCAAGCCCAACCCAGTCTGAGTCCAGGCAACCCAGGCCTTGATCCTGAGAAGCCCCTAAGGGGCCTAATGCCTGGATCCCCGAAGGGGCCTAATGCCTGGATCCCAACCACTTCTTTTTGCTGGCTATGCCAAAGTAGTCAAAGAAGTACAAAACAGCCTTATCTGGGAAGGCTTGTATTTTTGGTTAAGAATATTCCTGACTATCCAACACAGCAGGCACATGAAAACCAGCTTCCCCTCACCCTAAATTGTGCTTTGTAGCTAGCCGTTCCTGCTGTGTGTCCTTGAGAATGCATGTGTGTGTGTGCGTGCGTGCGTGCATGTGTGCGCGCGCGCACGTGTGTGTGTGTGTGTGTGTGTGTGTGTGTGTGTGTGTGTACACAGGTGTAAGTTACAAAGGGTTGCCACCTGTCTTCACTCAAGGTTTGCCCACTCTGGGCCAGCTGCGGACATGTTGACCTGTGCTGACACTATCACTCCACAGTCTCTTGTGGAAGGGAAGAGGCCGAGACGCGCAGAAAGGCCGGATGAGAGTTTCCCTTTCTTGTCCAGGTCTGGGGACCAGGAAACCTGTAACACTCTGAAGCCCCCATGTTGTTGGTAACAGCCTCCCCTTGGTCAGCAGCACTCAACCCCACCTGGAAATCACCGCCATCTTCCTCTCATGGTTGAGCCACTTGGCACTTATCCTTCTGTCCTGCCAGCACCTCCCTTCACATTTCCCATCTAACCAACTGTCTAAGAAGGGATAGACCAGGGGGCTAAGATGCAGGTGGGATCAGGCCCTGATACCTCACTGGCGCGAAATTCTTTAAATTAAATATTATACACACAAGAAGAAAAGTTACACTTGTTCTTCAATATTTGAAGGTCCCACTGCCCAGTTTAAGATACTCAGCTACTTTTCCCATTGTGAATGGAGGCTGCTTTCCCACTCCAGGGAGAGATTTTAAACTTGTCTAGCTCTCTACAGGCTCCTGCCTCTCCCGCTCACCAGGCCCCCCTCGCCTCTTCTGCCCTTTCCACCCTGGCCTCCAGGGCTATTTTGAGTGTGTAGCAGTTGGGGTTAATCTCCTTAATCAGTGAGCCGTGCAGTTTGGTGCGCCCCTGATTGGCACAGCCATTTGCAAAGGGCATTCTGGGGATTGGTGCCACGGCCTTAGGTCTTCCCAGCACTGGCATTCTCATCCACTGAGGGAAACCAGGAGCACAGAGGAAACCAAGGCCTGGGAGAGGGGGCTGCTGAGACTCCGCTGGCTCAGGGGGTCCTAAATGTGTGCTTCAGAGTGAGTTTCAAGTTGACTCCCTGGGGAGAACCTACAGGAATGTCCGCCATCCCAGCCCCAGCCCCTGACCCTGGCGGCATGCGGGTGCTAATCCTCAGTCCCTGCCACCCCGGGAAGCAGGACCATGGTCCGCTGGAAGGTTTTTTGCCTCTACTTAGGAAGGGAATAGAAAACTTGAGTTGACCTGTTTGGGATCTGGTTCCTGAAACCTGAGCCAAAGACGGTCTCACTCCGCTGCTGGCTTGCCCACCTGCCTGGGTCTCTGCCTTCCAACTGGGCTAAGGGAGAACTCCCAAAGGACCAGAAGGAAGACTGGTTGCTATAACCACCCTTTGAAAGGCAGTGTAGGGAGACCCTTGCTCTTCACCCGAGTCCCTGCTAACATTCACTTAAACGGTTGAGAATCTTCGATGTGTTGAACTTGATGTAGGCATTTGTCTCCAAAATTATATAGACTAGAAGGAAGATGCCAGGAAAGTAGATAATTAAAAAAAAAAAGGGGAGGGGGTTGCTAGAGTGTGTGGATCACATGGTTTCTGTGCTTAAGGCTCTTTGTTCAATCTCCAGCACAATTAACAAATAAAATCCTCAGGATAGAACACTATTTGAATGTTCAAACATGAGACCAGCCTTGTCTACACGGTCTGGAGGTAGTGATCTAGAGGAGACACGAAGGAGCATTCGTGAGAGAGATGGCAAGAAGATCCCTGGGCTACTCCATCCAGGTGAGGAGAAGCATTCCCGTTCCCTTCCACGGTCTAGACTCACCAAGCATGAGAGCCAAGGTATTCCCCTCCCAGAAAAAAAAAAAAGATTTATAAGGCAAATGGATCTCCCTACAACAATTGCTATTTTGAAAGTTTGTATGTTGTAATTCAAACAAAAGTAGAGAGAACCGTGTCATGAGTCTCATGCGGACTCAACACCCAGCTTCAAAGGCATCAATAGAGGCCAGAACTGTTTCACCCATACACCCACCCCTGTCATTTTAAAGCAAGTCCCCTGGCCCAATCAATTTTGCCTGTGAATACTTCATTATTTATGTCTACAGCAAAAATGTCCTTTAAAAGAACTCACAATACCACTACCACATCTAAAGGAGTTAAGCAAGAATTCCTTAATATCATCTAATATCTTGCCTTGGTGGATACTTGGTTTAGTAGTTATGGTCTTCTTAACAGGGTGATGAAGCCTTCCACCAGACCGTCATGGTCCATGTTGCCATGACAACACACCAGTACTTGGTCACAGGTATGTAATACCTCTGGGAGGGGGGCCCATTTGTGTGTGTTTTATGACCTTAAGTCAATTATACATAAAGGCAGGACTGTGGGGCTAGAGATACAGCTCAGTTTAATAAAATGCTTGCTTAGCATCCACAAGGCCCAGGGTTTGATTGTATAAACTGGGCTTGATAACACACACCTGTAATCCCATGCCTGGGAGGTAGAGACAGAAGGACAGAAACTCAGGGTCATCCTTGGCTATATAGAGAGTTTGAGGCCAGCCTAGGCTATGTGACCTTAGCTCAAAAAAGAAAAAAGCAAGAACTGGCATAGTCTTTCCTTTTTAGTGCCCTAGTGTGACAGAGAGAAGCAGCACAGACTTCAAAGACAGGCAGGTCGCTAATTAACTACGTTACCTTGGCCCAGGTAGGTATTCAACCTATCTGTGACTTATTCTTGATCTGTATAGTGGTGATAAAAATGCCCATCTTCCAAGGTCGTGAAACTTAAATGAAGAGAAGCCATGTGTGCTGGCATGAAGAAGGGTCTCAGCAGCCTACCTCCGTTGTCTTCCACACTCAGCTTCCAGATCTTCACAAGTAGCGAAGGCCAAGGCAGCAAGGGCTGCAGCTGGGACGGTGCCTATGCGCTACAGCTGTGGAATGAACAGTCTGGCCCTGGGCATCTTGGTTTGCTGTAGCCACCGTCTGACAGACAAGTCCCCCAGGGGACTGGAAGGGGCTGAGCAGAGGCAGAGATTTGCTTTGGACTCAGCTCACCAATCTCTGAGTTCCTAGACTGAAATAAAATTAGTAATTCTATGCCACTGTTTATTGAGTGCCAATGTGCCAAGCTCTGTGCTAAGCGCTTTCCAAGGTTGCGTTTCCATAACATCCCCTGAGGCAGGTACTTCTTATCCTCAAAAGTGTGTAACTTGTGAGTAACTTTGTGGTATAGGCAGAACTGGAAGAGCCACTAGTACTCACACAGGGTTCTTCTGATGCATAACTAAATGCAAGGCCTCCACCCCATACTCACTTTTGCTAAAAATGTTGAAGATGCCACATGCTAAGGTTCGTGAACATTCACATTTACAGAGGTGACATCTGGCTACTGCTCAGTGCACATCCTGAACTCCTGCTAACTACTATGTCAATGTATGCCCTTAACTTGCATAAAGAAGAGCAAGTGAATTGGACCAGCTTAATTCCACAAAGCACTTCTCCTACTGAGGAGACATACACACACACACACACACACGCACACGCACACGCACACACACACGTGCCTCTATTCTTGGCTAGAGGAGGGAAGAGCGAGGCAGGCCACAGTACCAACTGTGGAACAGAAACGCTAGAGAATGAAGTCCCAGGAGTATAAGAGTCACTTGGCCTTCCTGTGGCCTAAATATCTTGCTCCGTAATTAGGAGCATTCTGTTTAGGGCTGTGCGTACAGCTCAGTGGTAGAGTACTCACTTAGCACACATGAGGCTCTGGGTTTGGTTCCAGGCCTGAGAACTGTTCTGTTTAACCTCAATCTCCAAAAGCCTTTAGAGGCCAGGCTGCCATGGGTCTAGAGCCTGGAGCACGGGCAGGAAGAACAGAGCCCAGCTCCAGGGTGGGTGCTCAGGGTCCAAAGAGAGAGCATAGTGTTGCCGAAGTCCTGACTGGGTTTCCTTTCTCTCTTGATAGCTCTCACAGGAAGGTCTATCATTTTTCCCATAGCTGTTTAGTATGTATTCATCATTATCCTGACGTATCAGCAGCGACCACCTTGCCTAGAGGTTAAGAACTCCTGAGGCCCCTGTTTTCCCACACACTTTTGCTTCTTGCAAAGCCTGAACATGGTGGAGGGGGGAGCATCAGAGACAGGCACGGGGTCTCTCTACTCCTTGACCACTTTACTTCCACTCGCTCTCTCCTCCCTACTGTCTCATCCCCACTTTCAAGGAGTTGGGGGACATGTATGTTCTCCATTGTGCTCCGATCACCAGGTCACATGACTTACACGCAGACATTCACGAAAGTTTTAGTCAATAATATCTCCATTCTCGGGTCCCCTGTGGGGATAAATGCACTATTTAAATAGGCATTAAATGCCTGTTTCCACAGAAGTAAAAACAGGACAGGAATGGAGACTGAACTTTTTTTTGCCAGAATTTGCAAGTAATAATGCAAAGAGACACAGCTGAGCATAAGAGAATCCATACAAAGACTTAGAACAATTTTCCCACTGAACACTCTTTCCCATAGATGAAAGGATCCTCTAGTCATGACCAGAGGCTAGTCTAGTTCGTCCAAAGGAAACACAAATATGCAAGGAACTGTGACAAAAAATAGTTCTCCTTGCCAGCCCAGGAAGGCAGAAAGCAATTTATGCTTCATCTCATCCTAAATGTGGGAAGGTCCTTCCAAAACGCTTTTCCCTACTCTCTTGTCTTCTGCTGGAGTGTCTCCACCCCCAGCAAAGAGGCCTTACTAGCTGTGAAGGGCTTACTGCAAAACAAGTGGGGGGGGCGTTCACTCAAAGGGCTCCCCTGGAGAGAAAAAAGAAAAAGAAAAGAAAAGAAAATACCTTATCTGTGAATAAAATGGAAGGTATCAGGTGAATAACATCCTATCCCACAGCCCCTTGGCCCACTGTTTTGCAAAGTCTGTCTCCCCACCATACCCTCAAGCTTCTCCAAATGTCCTGAGATAGGGTCAGAGCCCCCTTGGCTTTCCACAGACTCTCACTTCCTCACAAAGCCTCGGGCCAAGGGGTCGGCAGGGACAGAGCCAGAGTTCCTGCTTCTCCATCACTTTGCCTCTGCCCTTCCTCTCCTCCCTTCCTTCCCATCCCTGTTCTCAAGAAGTTGGGGGTCCTATGTGACCAGCTTGGTCTTCTCTTCGGGGCCGGCTGGCTAGCTGGCAGGAGACTGCAGGTGTCATTCTATTCTTCCCCTACCTCATCATAGGACTAAGTAATGTGATGGAAGAAACAGACGCTGAGAGACCAGGATGGAACCAGCCTGAAGATGTGTTCTTTAAGGACACCTCTCAGCTCCCATTTCCCAGTTGTTTTTGTGGAATGTTGTGTCCCCAATACCACTGACTTCTGCTTACAAAACAAATTAGAAGCTGTGATGGTTTAGTATTGCTAGTTTAGTGGATAATAATTGGTTCTGAAGCGTTCAGTCCGTTGCCTATAAGAACTGTTCTACCAAGGGAAGAATGTAGCCATGAAGTCAGGGTCCCAGTCCTCCCTCTCCCCCTCTTTCCCTCCAGGGTGTGACACTTACATCCATAGACATCTCCCTCTGAATAAGTTTCTTGGTCTCCTTTTCACAGAAGTTGAGCATGGCTTCCCGGTTGAAAGTGCCCGTGGATTGCTTGTCCGTCTGGTTCCTCTGCCGCAGCCCCACGGGAATGCTCCCATCGGGGTCAACCACGTCCAGCTCCTTCTCCAGCTCTTCCATCTCCTCAGGAGACAGGGTGGACAGCAGGCTGTCAATGTCGGGGTCCTCACTCACCTGCCGGCGGTATTTGGCTACCTTGGACATCTTGGCAAAGCGGGCAGCAGCTCTGGCCGGCGGCTGGTGGCTGGGTGCGGGTGCGCTGGTGAGCAGGGGAGGGAGAGGACACCGAGGTGGACAGCGCTGGGTGGGCTTGGGTGCAGAGCCCCAGCTAGGCGCGGACTGCAGCTCCTTGGCTGTGGTGCCACAGGTGCTCAGGGGACGCAGCAGCCTCCCTGCAGCCCAAGGCAAGTGGACCCTGCCTGGTCTAACTAGTGACCAATAAGACTCGGGCGCTGCCCAGCCAGAAAGGAGAAGCCAATCCCCGAGCCGGGGGCGGGCCTACCTCGCTGTCAGAGCTGTTTGAAACTTGAGGACATTCCAGGGAATCTTGGAGCGCTGCGTGACCAAATTTAGTACAGAGCAGTTTAGCCTTTTAAAGACAAGGGGGCCACGCAATGAGAAAAAGATACAAAAATGCAGGAGCTGGCAGAGCAGACCACAGTGTCCGGGAGCCAGGAAAGCAGTGATGGGGCTGCGGGTTCCTGAACCGGTCAGCCTGCGGCGAGCCTTGCTCAAGCACTCATCTGACTCTTCCATCGCTCAGTGACAGATGCCACCTTTCTGCTGTATTTGGTAATGTTTTGGGGGAGAGTCCTAAGTGTTTACAACTCCAGAAAAGACACTAATTCAAGATGAGGAGTGATTCTCCTGACCACTCTGCCTATGTAATCTCTCCTGCCAGGGAGACCCTGAACGCTGACCCTCAGAGACCCCGGCCTCCTTGAGACATGACTAGAGAGAATGACAGACAACATGGGGGAGGAAGGAAGGGAGGGAGGGAGAAAGGGAGAAGGAGTCCTTTCTGTGTACACAAACTAAAAAAAATGAGGAAGGCTGCTGGAAGAGGTGGGATCTGCAGGAGGGAGGGCGCTCTTAAAGGGCCTCCACTTTCCAAGAGCCCGAGGTTCTTGGGAAGAAAGCTTAAGCCTCCCAAAGTTCCCATCAGTTTCCTTCTCTTCTGGGACATCTAGAGACAGACCTCCTCTGGGAGCAATGAGGAAGAGCCGGCAGGCACCACCCACGTTCAAATGCACAGCGCGACTTAGCATGTCTTCAGGGAAATACAGTTCTGGCCACTGGAGATACTATTGCCCCAGGCCTGGCTTGTTTCATAGAAGGGCTTTCCACTGCTCATCCATCATGCTGCCCGGCGCAAGTCACAGAGACATTCAATCTCCTGCCCCCCTCCCTCCTGCCACAAAATCCCTTCTAGAAGCCCTGGTGTAACCAAGCCATCAGGGTAGAGACTTCGATCTTTCCTGGCGTCTCTCCATCCTAAGCCAGAGAGAGGCAGTCACTTGATCAGCACTTGCTGAGTCCAGGGATCGTCTGGGACTAAAACTTGGCCATGGCATCTAATGCCCACAAGTCTAGCCTTAGTTTAAGGCCGAGGGAGGAACTGCTGACTGGTGGCACTGGGAGACAGAGCTGTAGCAGGTAGACCCGAGAAGAGAGGAAGAGGGGCTTCGAGAACCCTGGCCATTGTGTTTTGAAGCCAGTAGTCGGTCATGTGCTGATCAGGCATAAGCACATCAACTGACAGTGACCTGCTAGGTGTCAGGCACTGCCCTGAAAACAGGCGAAGTAGCTAAAGAAAACAATCAGTATGAACCTGCCATTGTAGAGCTGACAGCAAAAATAACTGTTTTGGTTTGACTATGACTCACAGACTCATGTTTTCAATGCTTAGTCCCCAGCTAGTGGCTCGTTTCGAGATGGTCTACAGTATTTAGAGCCTGGGACCTAGCTGGAGGAAGTGGGTCATCAGAGGTGCACTTTCGAAAGTTCTACATGGTTCTTAGTTCCTTCCTCTGTTTATATTTCCTGGCTGCCGCCAGGTGAGTAACCTCTACCACACTCTCACACTGTCATGACATTCTGTGTTGTCAGGCCCCCAAATTAAAGAAGCCAAGGACTGCCAAAGCTGAATAACATGATAGTTATGAAAAATAATTTCAAGCAACCTACTAAATTATTTAAAAACCTGTAAAATGTCTTAAAACAAAAATACAGGGGCAAGCATGAGATACCACAGAAGAGGCCTCATGTCGACGAGCAAGTGTTAGTGTTCTTGAGGCCGATGGACCTTCTTAAGTTTTGGCTTCTCCACCTGCAAAATAAGAACAGCAGCAACAACTCCCTTGTGACAAAACACTTGACAGAAACAACTTATGGGAGGAAAGATTTATTTTGACAATCTCAGAGAGCTGAAGTCCATTAGGGCAGGGAAGGTGTGGCAGCGGGAGTGTAGGATGAGTGTTTGTGTGACAGGGACCAGGAGGCGACCGCAGACTGGGACCAGGCCCATCCCTGGTACAGACTGGCCAGGCTTCACCTCCTAAAAGTTAAACAACCTCCCAGTGTCGTAACAGGCTGGCAAGTGGCTCAGTGGATAAAGGCACCTGTGAGTAAATCTGACAGCCTGAATTTAATCCCCAGAGCCAACATAGGGGCAGGAGAAAGTTGACTTCTTTAAAAAAAAAAAAAAAAAGAATTTATTTACTTATTTGTGTGTGTGTGTGTGTGTGTGTGTGTCAGAGGGCACTGTGTATGCCTGTGGAGGTCCAAGGGTTACTTTAGGAATCACCCTGAATTGCTTTTACCTCTTATTTGCTTTGCTCTGGAGTTTCCCAGGCTCAGCCTTCCAGGCCTGGAAGTACAAACTTCTGCCATTTCCAGCTGGTGTTTTTTTTTTGTTTTGTTTTTTGTTTTTTTTGTTTTTTTACTTGGCACCTGGGTTTTAAACTCAGGACCTTCTGCTTGCAAAGCAGAGGTTTAATTACCCCCAAGCCATCTCTCCGGCCTGAGAACTGAACTCTCTAAGTTGTTCTCTGACGTCCTCTGCATGCACGCACTGTGGTCCATTTGTGCCATGGTACCCGCATTCTCTCCCTCTCCTCTCTCCCTGAAATAAATAAAAATATTTTTAAAACCAATGGCATCATCCACGCATTTAAAACATCATTCATGAGCTGGAGAGATGCTCAGGGGTTAAGCCTCGGCCTCAAAAGCAGAAGAACCTGAGTTCAAATCCCAGATCCCATGTAAAAATGCAAGCAGAAGTGCAGAGGCCTACACTTCTGACCCTGGAAGGTGGAGCCTGAAAGTCCCCAGAGCAAAGCAAAGGGAGACAGAGCAGGGGTGGAGAGAGGGCTCAGGGGTTAAGACTCTGTCTCATATGCAGAAGGTCCTGAGTTCAGAACCCAGGTCTCATGTATAAAAACACCAGGTGGAAACCAGGCCCCTGCACTTGGGACCTGGTGGATGGAGCCTGGGAAATCCCAAAGTGAAAAAAGAAGGAGGTAGAAATAATCCAGATGATTCCCAAAGTCAGCCTTGGTCCTCCACAGGGACACACAGTGCCCTCTGACACATATACACACACACAAAAAAAATAAATGAACAAAAAAAGGAGGTAGAGCAATTCAGGATTATTACTGAAATCACCCTTGGTCCTCTACAGGCACATACACAGTGCCTCTGACACACACACACACACACACACACACACACACACACACACACACACACAACACCATCATCCATCCTGTGGGAAGACATTTCAGATTCAAACCAGAATGTGCATATTCTCTTTAAAATGTATCATTTGGAGTCAGGTGATATAGATAGCTCAACCAGTAAAGTGCCTGCTCAGGAACCTGATCACCTGAGTTGGATTCCCGGAAGCATCCATGGTGGAAGGAAAGGGCTGACTTCTGAAGGTGTCCTCTCACCTCCACAGTGTGTCATGGCATGCATGAGCATGTTCTCTCTCTCTCTCTCTCTCTCTCTCTCTCACACACACACACACAACACACACACTTAAATAATAAAATACTTAAAAAAGAGAAGGTGGGGCTGGAGAGGTGGCTCAGGGGTTAAGCCTCTCTGCCTTGCAGGCCGAAGGTTCTGAGTTCGGATCCTAGACCCCACGTATAGACACCGGGCAGAAGCGGGGGCGGCCTGCATTTCTGGTCCTGGTAGAGCAGAGCCTGTGAATCCTGGGGCAAACAAGAAGGAGATGGAGGCGGTCCATGGTGGTTCCTGAATTCGTCCATGGTTCTACACACACACACACATACATACACACACAACACACACATACATACACACGTGCACACATGCATACACGCACAATTGAATAAATAATAATAAAAAAATTTTAAAACTTTATTAAAAAAAAAAAAAAAAAGAGAAGGACTACAGTTGTGATTGGACAATATGGAAACCCAGAGCCCAGAAGCACAGCCTTAGCCAGGGCCGCTGTAGGAGACCATGGTGGGATTAGAAGACAGAGATCCTCGAGGGTCCGACCTCTGAACCCATTGCTAGCTACAAGGAGTTCATCCTAGAGATCCGTTGCATTCAGGTTTGGCCTCAGAGGAACGTAAACCACTGTGGCTAGTGGGTGGGGACAGAAAAGAAGGAAGAGACTTCAAGCTCTGGTCTACACACTGCGGGATGTCAAGGAGCATTTAAGATCCAAAACCAATTGAGCTAATGTTTAGATGGCTCTTGGCGCGGCTGGATCACCCCAAGGAAGTCACATTTTCATGAATACAGGCTGGCGGTATAGAATAGCAGATAAGACCGCGGGCTCTGGAGTCAAATGACATCGGGTTCAAATCTGAGATGTGTAACCTTGTGTGACTTGTGTAACCTCTCTGAGCCTCAGGAAGTGGAAAATGTGGATATTCAAATTATTTACCTAAAGGGAAAAAGTAATTGTTGACTCACAGTTATGGAGTTGAGTTTGTTTATTTGTTGTTCCCTTTCGTGTGATACAGAGACTGGCCTTCGGGACTTCATATGTGCTAAGCAAGGCTCTACTACAAAGCTATAGCTCCAGCTCTTTTTTCACTTTATCATTATCATTGCTATTATTAGCAATATTTTTTTGAGACCGGATCTTAAATAATCCAGGCCGGGCTGGAGAGAGAGCTCAGGAGTTAAGAAGATTCTATCTCGCAAGCAGAAGATCCGGAGTTTGGATCCCAGGTCCTATGTAAAAAATGCTAGGCAGAAATGCTAAGCAGTGGCCTGCATGTTTGGCCCTGGTGGGCAGAGCCTGGGAAATTCCAGAGTGGAGCAAGAAGGAGGTAGAAGCAATCCAGATGATTCCAAGGATCCTCCACAGAGACACACAGTGCCCTCTGCTAAACACACACGCACACACACTCACAAAATAAATAAATAAAATATTTAAATAATCTAGGCTAGCAGCTTTGAATTTCCAATGTAACTGAGGATCCGTTAGGAAACTCTGTAATTTGTACTCCTGATCCTCCTGCCTCCACCTCCCAAATGGTAGGATTGATGATGTATATACCATTATGCCAGGACACTTTTTAAACTTGAGATGGAGTCTCGCTAAATGTGCAGGTGAACCTTGAATCTGAGATCCTCTGGCCTCAGCCTTTCAAGTAGCTGGGCTCATGGGTCTGAGCCTCAGCATAGAATCATGTTAAGTAAGGTATGTGTGCAAAGTATAACTGTATCAGACACATAGTAAGTAGTCGATAATACTATATCTATCTGTTTTATATATATATATGGTATATATATATGGTATATATGTCAAAAATGGAGGTTGCAGGCACACACACACATACACACACACACACACACACACACACACACACACACACACACACACACACTCAGTAGCCATTGCCTGTAAATTGAGACATTCATTACTGGAGGGAGGAGAGAAGCTCAAAAGACTCAGGAAATCAACAAACTTACCAGGTTCAAGGAAGCACAAAGAGCTGTGGGAAAAAGCTATTCCAACTGAAAGTGGTAGATTCACAAGGCCTCATCCCGAGGTTATATACGCAGCAGCAATTTCCAGGGAGAGGAGTCGGGCAACCCATACGAGCGGCTGCCATTTGTGCAAATAGCGCTAGGCGCACAGCTTTCATGGGTCACCATCCATGCTGGGGTGGGTTTTCCAGCAATGTGGCTGCCTCAGAGAAACCTATGCTCTTTTCTCCACACATCTGTAAGCTGCCCACTAAACCCACTGGTTAACAAGCAAGACTTAAGTAGAAGTGTTTCTAAGGTCACCGGTCCCTTTTCTGGGGTGAACAGGTGTTTGTTTGTGTTACCAGATGGAAAGTGACACCAAGATCCAAGAAATGGCTCAGTGGGTAAAGATACCTGCCTGCAAATTTGACGACCTGAGTTCATTCCCTAGAGTCTATATGGAGGAAGGAAAGAATCAGTTTCTTAAAGTTGTTTTTTGACTTCTGTGTGTGTACCACAGCATATGGGTATCTCTCTCTCTCTCTCTCTTTCTTTCTCTCTCTCCCCCTCCCTCCCTCCCTCTCATGATTTTTTTTTTTTAAAAATCAAAAAGGAAAGTCACAGTTGTTCTTGGACCACAGTCCCATGCTGGGCCCAGCATACTAAGTTTCAACAAAACACTCCCTGGTGTGTTGAATTGCAATTCTAACTCCCCTTACCTTCATGTTGAGTTTTCTCTCCAGAATCTCTACGATTCCTTACATCACTCTCTTGCACCATGCTGCTGAAGTCCCTGTTTAATACTCGGTAGGGTGTACCTGTTTTGGCAGTGCATATGCTAAAATGGGAACAATACAGAGATTAACATGGACACCACACAAGGATGATGATACAAATTTGTGAGACATTCCATATTTTTGCCAAGCTTGGAAAGACAAATACGTGTTTCCTCTCATTTTATATGTATATAAAACATGAAAGTAAAAGGAAACTGAGAGAGGATGAAGAGGTCTGATGGAAGGGGGAGGGAACAAGAGGCTGTAATGGAATATATGTGTCATGAAAGCACAAAGGGGGGGAGCCACTTGCAGGGAAGGGAGAGGAGCAGAAAGAGGGAAAGAGAGTGGGTGGGAGGAGACAGTGGTAGTGAGGGTGGATAAAAGCAAAGTATAATGACATACACCATGAAAATGACACGGTGACGCCCACTTATTTGTAGGCCAGCCAATAAATTAATTTTTAAAAGTTCTTCAATAAATGGAAAAAAGACTCACTAAGGGCACATTACAGTACCAAGGTTTTTTCTTCCAAAAAATTGCTTCATTCATTCATTCATTCAACCAAATTGACAATCTTTATATACATATAAACACACACACACACACACATTGTGGAGATGGAATTTTTATGTGTCTTTGTTCTTGTGTTCAGGAGTCGAAGACTGAAACCAAACATGCATAGAGGATTAAGGCAGAGTTTATTAAAAGAGAGAAAGAAATGGAACTCATATACATTGGTTCTGTGTGGGGCAAGAGAGCTGTCTGCTTTGAAATGTTGCGTTCTTGTGTCCAGGGATTGGGGAGTGGTAGAGTAGCATAAGAGGTTAGAGGAGAGAAAGAAAAGAGAAGAACTTACAGACTCCAGACATGGAGTCCATGAGGGGTGAGAGAAAAGCTAGAAAGGAACTCATGGACTCTGCGAGCAAGGGAAACCAGGAGAACTCCCAGACATGGAGTCTGTGATGGGCCAGTGAGAGAAAGCATCTGGAATCCACAGGAGCACGGGAGCCAAAAAGGAACTCACCTCTCCGGACAAGGAGTCCCATGAGGGGAAAGGGAGCTGAAGATGGTTGACAGGGTCAGGGGTATTTATAGGGTTAGGTAGGCTGTGGAAAAGTGTTTTTTCCTCATTGGTTAGCTTCAGTTTCTGCAAACCTGATTGGAGTGTTTGGTCCCCTGAATCTCAATGGTCTGTTCATATAGGAGCCCGGCCCAGTTGATCTTCTGACAGACTTCTTGGTCTTTTGAGGAATTTAAGCTTATCTGCCATGAAGAGCTCACCTTTGTGTCCTCTCATGAACAGAGAGTTGAGGGAAATTGGCAACCTTATCTCTGTGAAGGATTAGAACCTCCAGATTAGTAGGGGGTGGTCTTTCAGGCTCTGTTCCTCCAGGTTAATAGGGTGCGTCATTTGCAAGCCCCAGATGGTCAGCTTCCTAGGTCAACTCCACCTGGCCCACTCATTGCTTATGTCTCCCACAAGAATTAATAGCACTGTCAGGTATATAATTGTTGTGTTGGACGTGGGATTTGCTCTACAGGAGGTTCTCTGTTCCTGAGAACAGATCTCCTGATGTCCTTAGCTCATGTCGATGGTGGATTTTCTGGAATGTCCATCCAGTACATTGTGTTCAGCTGCTTTAATAAGACGCTACTGAAAGATCCCAGGTTCTGGATTGACATTGCTGCTTACTTGGCTTGTCTCTTGTTTGCAGTGTTCTATAATATTTTCTTATCTCCAGCAAACTAACCTCCTCACATTTGAGACAGTTAGTAGAGTTATAGGGGAGGCGATGGAAAACTCTGGAAGAGACAGAGCTGTCCTAACCAGCTAAATAAGCATGCCACTCCTCAGTTCTGAGGTCCACTTACCAAAGGACCTTACATCTGAGCAAAGGAAGCTCTGCATGCAGAGAGGAGGATAAGAAAAGAAAGGTGGTGGAAAACACAGGCATGAATTAGCCTGTAGAATAGACTTGCTCTCCTTAGGAGATATATTTTAGAGTTAGCTAAAATCCATGAATACTGTATTATCTTGAGAATAAAAACTTTTTTATCTGTTAAAAAAAAAAAAAACAGGGTGTGTCCTCTCAAGGTAATCCCAACGGTGGGGTTTGGTCTTTGAAGACCTTCAAAGACCCTCCCAGCACAGCTGTTCTAAAACTGCCTAATATACAATCGATTAGACTAGGCTGGTGTCAAACTTGAGGCAATCTTGCCTCTGCCTCTCATGTACTGTGATTATAGACATGTGATACCACAGCCAGTTGGCAATAGATATTTTTGAGAGAAGCGACATGTTCCTATAGCAAAGGCTAAATCTGGGGCTGGAGACGGCTTAAAGGGTTAAGCCTCTATCTCACAAACAGAAGGACCTGAGTTCAGATCCCAGGTCCCATGTAAAAGCACCAGGCAGAAATGGCGCTGGCCTACACTTCCAACGCTGGAAGACAAAGCTGGCAAACTCCAGAGAAAAGCAGAAAGGAGGTAGAGCAAACCAGAATTATTCCTGAAGTGACCCTAGACCTTCACAGGAACATACAGTGCCCTTTGATACACACACACCACACACACACATACACCACACACACACACATACACCACACACACACACACATATACACACACACACTTGCACATACACACACACACATGCACATACACACACTCACACACGCAAAAAAAAAAAAAACACCAAAAAGCAAAAGTTGAATTTTAAGTTTTTCCCAACCAAAACGTCCTGTTACCTGCTGTTGTTAGAAAACAACACAATGAGAATTCTAAGGATGTTTGAAAGTCACCTGACCACTACTACAATAATAAATACTTTTTAGGAACGGTTGGAATGAAGTCAGCAGGTCACCAAAACCTCAAGTCAGGACTTCAATCTTGTAAGCTCAGAACTTCACTAAGTACCATTACTATGACGGCTAATTCTATGACAGTCTGAGTGGGCCACAGAATGTCCTTACCTTGTTTCTGGGTATGTCTGTGAGGATGTTTCCAGACTGAAGCAGCATTTGAATTGGTGGACTCAGTAAGGTACATCGTTCTTCCTGGTGTGATCGATCATCATCCAATCCACATTAATGTTCTGGATTAAGAATGGAAAGTAAGGCACTGGAGAGGGGGTTAAGACTATCTGGCAAGCAGAAGATTCTGAGTTCAGATCCTAGGTCCCACTTAAAAAAAAACAGGCAGAAACGATGGCCACCTGCACTTCTGGCTCTGATGGGCGGAGCCTGGAGGTAGATGCAATCCAGGATGATTCCTGAAGTCATCCTTGGCCCTCAACAGAGACACACAGTGCCCTCTGATACACACACACACACACACACACACACACACACACACACACACATTAAATAAAAAATATTTTTAAAAAAGAATGGAAAGTAAGGAAGAAGAAAGTCTTTCTGTTCCTCTTCTCTAGTGACCTGAGTCACTGGATTTTGTCTACTCTTACATTAGACTAGGATTGACAACAGTAGCTTCCTGATTTTAAGCCTTCAGCTTTGGGTGAAATTGTACTTCCAGGTTTCCTGGTTTTCAGTTTGCAGGTGTAGACCATGAGATTTCTTGGTCTCTGATCAATTCCTCATTCTGTTTATCATTACCTATCATCTCTCTGTCCTCCACCTATCTATCTCTGGTTCTGTTTGTTGGCAGAACTCTGATTGTTCTTGATGGCCTAGTCAGAAGAACCATGTGCATAAGAGGTAAATGCATAAGGTAATATTATTAGGTCCCAAGGAGACAATAATAGTTATGAGCAAAGGACGGAGGTTTCATGCCTATATGGTAATCTATTCAGAAACCAAACAATAACCAACAGAATGCACAGAGAGTGTGGAATAAAAGCTTGAAACTATATGGGCCCTCGAGGACAAGAAAGTGCAAAATGCTCTGGGAAAGTTTTCTCAGCTGTGAATGAATGCTACCTGACTCACTATGAACTGCCCTAGGAAAAGTAAGGCAAAGGAAATGAAGGAGGTAGTCAAAAGTAAGGAGTATTTCATCTGGGTCCTGATGAGATGGAAAATATCCTTGCCCATGACAGTGCCCCTCAACTCTATAATATTGACTAAGCATTGCTTAATCAATGCGAATTCTTGCTCTCTGAACTCGTCCTTCTGTTTCATGTTCCTCTCTCCCACAGCCTACATATACAATTAGATTTAAGTGTTCTTGAGAGCTGAGAATGGGAGACGAGCACGATAACCATTAAGCCATTCAACGATCTTCCTCTCCGCTCTCCTCTCTCGCTCTCGAGGCCTGTCCACCCAGAACACCTTCCACCATGGCCACCTCAGCAAGCTCCCACTTAAACAAGAGCATCAAGCAAACGTACATGTCCCTGCCTCAGGGCGAGAAAGTCCAAGCCATGTATATTTGGATTGATGGTACTGGAGAAGGCCTGCGCTGCAAGACCCGCACCCTGGACTGTGAACCCAAGTGTGTGCAAGAGCTCCCTGAGTGGAATTTTGATGGCTCCAGCACTTTTCAGTCTGAAGACTCCAACAGTGACATGTCGCCATGTTTCAGGACCCCTTCCGCAAGGACCCCAACAAGCTGGTGCTCTGTGAAGTTTTCAAGTATAACCGGAAGCCTGCAGAGACCAACCTGAGGCACACCTGTAAACGGATAATGGACATGGTGAGCAACCAGCACCCCTGGTTTGGGATGGAACAGGAGTACACACTCATGGGAACTGACGGGCACCCCTTTGGTTGGCCTTCCAACGGCTTCCCTGGGCCTCAAGGGCCGTATTACTGTGGTGTCGGAGCGGACAGGGCCTACGGTAGAGACATCGTGGGGTTCACTACCGGGCCTGCCTGTGTGCTGGAGTCAAGATCACAGGCACGAACGCCGAGGTCATGCCGCCCAGTGGGAGTTCCAGATAGGACCCTGTGAAGGGATCCACATGGGAGATCACCTGTGGGTGGCCCGTTTCATCTCACATCGAGTGTGTGAAGATTTCGGAGTCATAGCAACTTTCGATCCTAAGCCCATCCCTGGAAACTGGAATGGGGCGGGCTGCCACACCAACTTCAGCACCAAGGCTATGCGGGAGGAGAACGGACTGAAGTACATCGAGGAGGCCATTGAGAAACTAAGCAAACGACACCAGTACCACATTCGCGCCTACGATCCCAAGGGGGCCTGGACAACGCTCGCCGGCTGACTGGATTTCACGAAACCTCCAACATCAACGGCTTTTCCGCCGGCGTTGCCAACCGGAGTGCCAGCATCCGCATTCCCCGGACTGTCGGCCAGGAGAAGAAGGGTTACTTTGAAGACCGTCGCCCTTCTGCCAATTGCGACCCCTTTGCAGTGACAGAAGCCATCATCCGCACTTATCTTCTCAACGAGACTGGCGACGAGCCCTTCCAGTACAAGAACTGAGTGGACTGGACTCGGGCGATCGAGCCCACCTGCCTAGATCTTCCTCTTGCTCCAGCTCTCCCCCTCTCCCGGTTGCTTTGATTGTCCCCGTTATAACGCAAAGGGTGAAATATCAAGGTCTTTTTAAAAAAAAAAACAACAAAAAAAAAACAATTAGATTTAAGTGTTCTTAATTGAGGTCACACATTCCAAACAGACCTTCATGAACTTACAGAACCTATTTGAACAACTAGTTGCTTGCTTTCATTTTGAGAAAGGCCCTCAGGTAACTCAGAATGGCTTTTCTGCGGTGTGTACCAGGCTGACCTCGAGTTTGCTTCGTAGCAGAGGATAATCTTGAACAACTGATCCTCCTGCTCCACCGTGGGCCCATTATGTGCCGACAGCGGTCCAACCCAGAGTTTTGGGCGTGCCAAGTAAATAGTCTATCAACTGAGGTGCACCTTAGCTTGTTTTTTAGTTTCTTTTTCTCTGAGCTACAACATCCCTCATATTTTCTCATGTTCTTAATGCAGAGACCCAGAAGAGGATCTTTTGTCAATGTTCATCATGTCAAGGGTCCCAAATTGGCTACCCTTCCTCAAAATGGCCCAAATAGTTGAATTTCAGAAACAATCATTGAGTATTTCTTTCATTCCGGTATTGTGCAAGGAACTGAGTCACCTTCTGCCCTAAAGCGGCTGCTTATAGCTGCTAAAAATTCACAATTCGCAGCAAATTAAACAGCATTAATAGTTGTACTTTTGAAAATATACAATATTTAAGACGTTTGGTGAACTTCAACCCAGGCCACCAAACTTTGGTGACTAATTAGAGCTCCCATCACTCGGCAGCTCTGGGGCCCTCGCCACCTTCAGGACCTGGGCGGAGCCGGTATGGTAGGGCGGGCCACGGTCAAGTCTACGCCCCGCTCAGGATCTGTCGGTTCCTATTGGCTGCGGCGGGACCCGGTGAGCCAACCCCCATAGAGCTTAACGACCACCCCCTGGGATCACTTCCGGCGCCGGGGTCAGTTTCCGCCTGGCCGGCCCGGCATCACTCGCGCGCCCGGAGCCAAGATGGAGGAGTACGCGAGGGAACCCTGGTGAGCCTCCGTCGCCGCTCTTGCTTTCCCTTCCGACCCGCTGCCCGCGGCCGGTCAGTCCCCGAGGCGTGCTGGGCTGGCCCGACGCTCGTCGCCAGGGCCCGGGGGGCGTGGGCAGCGCGGACCTGAGCGGCGGGTCCGCTTTTCAAACCCGTGCGCCCCGGCCGAGCCCTCCGTGACCTTGCGGTGCATGGCGAGTCGGTTCCGCAGCCCCGGGACCTCCTCCGTGCGCAGGGGGGCGACGGCTTGTGCGGGACGGCGGCGTCCCCCGCGCCCGCCGAGATGACCTTGGATGCGTCCCTGCGCCTCTGGATGCTTGAGTCCTGCGGGGGCGAGGGAAGCAGACCCCTGATGACCCCCGATGGAGCGCTCTTCGTGAGGCTTTACTCTAACGTCACGTGTCGCACGACCTAGCGTTCAAATGAGTGGTCCAAGGGGTCTGGATGAGCTCCTTGTAAGGTGGAGCGTCATTTCTTGCGTGGAGTTCTCCCCTGGAAAAAGAGAGAAGCAAAAAAAAAAAAAAAAAAAAAGGAAAATAGGAAGAATTTATCTGCCTGTGTTCTCTGTAATGCTATAAACAAAAATTCATTCTGTGTTTATTGAAGGAGTCAATAAACTAGTTGTGTGTGCTAGGTTCAGGAACTAGAAGATGGAGTAAATTAGGCCCCACGCTAAGACGGTTACAAAATGGTGTAACAGTTAGACCTTCTTAAAGAACAAGAATCAAACTGTGAAAAGTGCCCAGACTTGATATATTACTGGGTAGCAACAGACCTGTTGCCTGCTTTGTGCCTTCCACTCCCAAGATGTATTTCAGTATCATCCTGTTTTCTCAGACTTTCCTTCTTTGAAGATAGTTCTCTCCTTCCTATGTTGTGTATGAATAGAGCTTACCTTGCTGCAAATTATTCTTGGATATGGTAGAATGACACAGATTGGCAGAAGAGTTAATTTTCTTGTACTAAACATCTTGTTGGTTTTCTCCAGCCCTAGTGGCACAGACCTGTAATCCCAGCCTCAGGAGGTAGAGCCAGGAGATTCAAAGCCAGTTTAAATCCAATCTGAGGTATATAGTGAGTCCAGCCCAGTTAGGGTTATAAAGTGAGACCTCAGGGTTCTCAAAAAATAACAAAAACGTTTTCATGTGAGTGCCTTGACACACAGCTATAATCCCAGCACTAGGGAGCTGAAGCAGGAGTTCAAATTCCATAAGACCTTGTCTCAAAAATTGGATTTTCTCTGTCAAATAATTGAATGTTCCCTTTGTTTTTCCTCTTAATACATGTCTATACATTTAGCCCATAGCATATGGGCTAAATCATCCTAAATGCATAATACTTTTTAAAAATTCTTTTGTTCTCTTACAAACCTTTAGGTTATGTGAATATAGTGGGAAATTTAATTTTTTTCTTTCTTTTTTTTTTTTTTTGGCATGTGTGTCTGTGTGTACAAATGGCACTGTGTGTGCCTAAGGATCCCCAAGGGTAACCAGGAATCACCCTAGATTGTTTATACCTCCTATTTGCTTTGGCCAGAAGTTTGCCAGGATGCACCTTCCAGGACCAGAAACACAGACCACCACTATTTCTACCTGGCATTTTTTAATGTGGGATCTGGGGTCCAAACTCAAGACTTCTGAGAGGTAGTGACTTAATTCCTGAGCCATCTCTCCAGCCCTAAAATTGGTTTTATTGGTTCCTCCTCTGATCTTGGACAAGTTACTTCATTTCTGTCTAAACTTCTGTTCATTCATAATATGCACAGAATCCATATGTGAGGGCACAAACCTGTAATTCCAGCACTGGGAAGGCAGAATCAGGAAGGTCAGGTGTTCAAGGCCAGCATTGGTCACATAGAAGTCTGAGGCCAGCCTGGGCTATATCGAGATCCTCTTTTGGGGGGAAAAAAAGTGAAAACAATTCAGGGGAGGCAGCAATACATTTTGCTAAGTTAAAAGGTGTTACATTCTGGGCTGGAGAGATGGCTCAGAAGTTAAGACTCAAAAGCAGAAGGTCCTGAGTTTGGATACCAGGTCTCATGTAAAAGCACCAGGTGGAAATGGCCGTGGCTTCCACTTCCAGCCATGGTGGGTGGAACCTGGGAAATCCCAGAGTGAAGCAAGGAAGTAGAAGCAATCCAGGATGATCCCAAAAGTCACCCTTGGCCTTCCACGGACACACAGTGCCCCCTGATAACACAAATAAGTAAAATATAAAAAAAAAATTTTTTTAAAGGTGTGAATTCTAAAGGAAAATAACTTAGTTGTTTGGGGACCTAGGATTTTTTTGTTTGTTTTACTTTTATTTGGTTTGCATGCATGTATAATTGGGGATTCATATGTGTCTTTTTAGTAAGTACCTACAAGTTGGGGAATGAGACAAGATCATGGTGTCTAGCCTCATCAGGCTTCCACTCCCAGTTCTAAACTTGTCTCCAGAGACTAAACAAAAGAAATCTCCTTTACTTAATAATGGGATGAAAATGCATTTAACTATTCATAGACTTTTTGGCTTCTAACTTTAGAATTTATAATGAAATTGTTTCTAAACCTAAGTGAATCCCTCTATTTGACCAAGTAGTTATGAGCATTGTGTAAAAACAAGAATCTCACTATTTGTTTTACAAAATTCACTTAAACTGAAAACATGGTGAGCAGTGTACAGCAACAGAGGCTGCTGAAGCGCAGTGGCGCAGTGGCGTCCCTGGCTCATAGCAGGTTTAGTAAATGAGAGATGATCAAGAGCCGCAGGTCGGGTTACATATTTATGACGAGCATTTAAATGGATGAGGAAACCTGCAAAAAGATACTTAAATCAGTGAGATGGAGTGTCCCGGTGCTTTTTGTCTGTGAGGAGATGGTATTGTATTAATTGCTCCATTATTGAATGCTGGCCAACCAGAATTTACCCTGTACAAAAAGAAGAAAGTAAGAGGCTCTGGGTAATTGCCTTTTTAAATGTATGAATACAAAAGAGGAACTTGTGTACATCATGAGAGTAATAAGTCACTGAGGGTTGAAGTGTTATGAGTTAGGTCCTGAGATATGTGTGTCAGCTCCTTCATTCAATATTCAACAGTTTTATAAGCCATATTCCTAGAGTAGTAGTTTTGGTCTACTGATCAAATTATTCAGATTTTCAGTGTTATGTAAGTTAGGGTACCACAGCTAGATTTACAATTTAACCCTTAATTGTTGTATATTATTCTAATGTGTTGATGGGCCTGATGCAAACTGAAGTTCAAAATGCTGTTTTGAATGAAATCATCCTGCAGAGACTTTACTTAAATGTTTATTTACAGAAAAGGGAGGAACAGAGAGCCCCTTCATGCCCTGAAGGTTAGAGGATACCTTTTGGAAGTCAGTTCTTTCCTTCCGCCATTTGAGCTCTACAGGGTTAAACTCAGGTCACCAGGTTCGCAGGCAAGCATGGTCTTTCTGGTCCCAACTTTTTTTTTTATGTTGAAAATGAGTTTGATTTTATTCCAAGTCAGTTATATATAACAACAAAATTGCCTGTGCTATTTTTTTTTATTCACTTGTACATGTATGTGTGTGCGCGCATGTGTGTACGTATGTGTGTGTGTGTAGAACCACGAGCGAATTCGGGAACCACCATGGACCGCCTCCACCTCCTCCTTGTTTACTCTGCCCTGGGATTCACAGGCTCCGCCCTACCAGGACCAGAAACGCAGGCGGCCCCCACTTCTGCCCAGCGTCTATACGTGGGGTCTAGGATCTGAACTCAGGACCTTCCGCCTGCAAGACAGAGGCTTAAACCCTGAGCCACTTCTCCAGCCTCCCCCCTTTTTTTTATATTATTATATTTCCGCTCATACAAACTTAACAGGTACACCGGTCCCCTCCCTCCCTCCACCTCCCCCTAACCTTCTTGTTCCCCCCCTCCCCTCCTTTCCCATCCCCCATTGTCCCCCCCCCAATCCCCGGAGCATCCTTTAACGTGCATGCCAAACTCTTCTCTGGGTCCTCCTCTCGATGAGGTGCAAGGACCCAGGGGCATTTCCCAGAACCCTTTCCTGTGTTTCTGGTCCCAACTTGAAGACTTTTTAAAATTTTTCTCTACAGCAATTGAATATTCATTAGGACCCAACTTTAAATTTTACTGCTGCCAAGAACTTACCTTCATTTCTGGGAAAGTGAATCAATATTGTTGATTACAATGTGATTTAATTTGCGTTATTTGGATTATTTGCTTTGTATAGTGCCCAACTTGGACTTTTAGCTGATAATTGCTATGAACAAATAAGGATTTTAAGGGCCAGAGAGAGGGTTCTTTCTCACAAGCAGAAGGTCCTGAGTTCAGATCCCAGATCCCATGGAAAAATGCCAGGCAGAAATGGTAGCAGCCTGTACTTCTGGTCCTGGAAGGTGGGGCCTGGGAGACTCCAGAGCAAAGCAAATAGGAAGTAGAAGCAATCCATGGTGATTCTCTAAGTCATCCTTGGGCTTCCACAGGCACACTGTGCCCTTATAAATATAAATTAGATATATAACTTTAAAAATAATAAGGAAATTAAGTTGGACGTGTGTCCCGAGCACACCCACATGCATACACACATACCTCCAAAATGAGTAGATGGAGCCAATTGAAGTTTCAGGGCAGCACTATTTGGTACCTGGGGTGGAGGGGGGGGGAGTCCTGGGTTGCTGAGAGCAAATCGTGTGGAAGCGGGACAGTCTTGGAGTGGTGGTCACTCTATTCCTCTGGTCCTCGGTTGATCGACAGTCACAGGGAGTCCTACATCTGCAACACCAGGCATTGCGTCAAACTTGCTGGCAGGCCTGATGCACAGCACGGCCCAGATAGCAGTGGGAAGTTGGTAGGAAGTCGGATCTGATGAGCTCTCTCAGGTCCCCAGTTTTTATCCCTTTTGGGATAAAAGTGGCGTGTGCCACTTTATTTAGCCAATCACATCACTCAGAGAATACATATGTTCACATTAATAAGGTGTCTGGGGTTATAAGCTCAGGTTGTCATAGTTACAGTCAAAGGTTCCTCACACACCAATGTGTTTGTCATTGCAAGTCTCTCAGCACACACACTTACTTACTTGAACTTCTCTATCCCTATGCTATGCTTTTCCTGCACTCTCCAGTTACAATAGTCTTGTTTACATTCCAAGCATTCGCATCCTTGTGTGTTGTCTGATTCCATATTCTGCTTACCACAATGTGGTAGCATGGACTGCACTACCAGCAGTAGGATCGGGAGCAGGGCAGGGCAACAGGAACACCAGTTTGAGACTCAGAAATTTGTGCGAGACACCTACCCACATCACCTCTCCCTTCTCAAAAACAAAGAACACACATTCCTTCTAGCTCAGAGGACTTGGAACTGAATAGATATGGATGGGCTTAGTGTTCTTGTCTCTGTGCTATAAACCAGAAGTTTGTGGGTTGAAGCTGGCTCTGCATTGGATTTTGTTGTATCCTTTCTGCGTTAAGTAAAGAAGGTTTTATGGTTTATGGATAGAAATAATGTTATACTTTTTTTTCTCCTTTTTTAGCCCTTGGCGAATTGTGGATGATTGTGGTGGGGCCTTTACCATGGGTACCATTGGTGGTGGTATCTTCCAAGCCATCAAGGGTTTTCGAAATTCTCCATCGGTAAGTGAATGACAGCCGTATTTATCCTCATTGAAAACCAGGATTGGTGACTGTTAACCAGTGGTCCCGTCAGAAGTATATTATATTTCTAATTCATTCTACTTTGGACCACTTCCTTGCGTTTTATTGTAGGGAGTAAACCACAGACTACGAGGGAGTTTGACAGCTATTAAAACCAGAGCTCCACAGTTGGGAGGTAAGCATAGTGTTTCCATGTGAAACCTGTCTGTGTGTCTATTAGTCTCTCTTGCCTCCCTTGCCCAGACTCAAGGTCTTCCTGCTTCAATTTCTTGAGCTCAACTAGCACAAATGATTTTTTTTTTTTGAATTAGAGAATTTCCTTTCATCGGACTGCTTGCCACAAAATAATATCCCTAGTTCTTTTTCATTGATGATTTGTTTGGAAAAATTATTGTGCCTTTTTTGGAAATTTTGTCTCTGTCATTCAGATTCAGATGTTTGGTGATTTTTTTTTTTCCCCAAAAGAAGACTATATTTAAAACTCAGGTTTGGAGAGTCAGAAATAATAGTTTCTTGGTAACACAAACCAGGACAATGTAAAATGAAGAATCAGAGAAACTGGTCATGCTGGTTGGGCTTTTCTCTGAGGTTAATGTAAAGGTACGATTGAGAAATTAATGGGAAAAAATTTTTACTAAATAAATGCTTTATTTCTCTTGATGTAGTGTGGTACAGTATTTCACACACAACAGTGTTCAGTGACTTGTGCACATTTTTACTCAAACTGGGGTATAAAGAAACTTATTTATTTTTTAAAAATGTTTTTATTTATTTATTGAGAGGGCGAGAGCACCTGAGTGCGTGGACTCTGACCTGCATGTACTCTGACAACTTTCTGGAGTCATTTTTTTCTTGTGAGCTTTAGGGATGAAACTCAGATCCCCAGATGTGTCATCTCTCTGGCCCGCACTGCAAAAAAAATTTTTTTTAAATATTCTATTAGTTTATTTGTGCTTGCGTGTGTGCGCGTGCATGCGTACGTACGTGTGTATCCGAGGGCACTGTGTGTCCCTGGATTGCTTCTACCTTCTTGCTTTGCTCTAGGATTTCCCAGTCTCCACTCACCAGGACTAGCAGCACATTTTTTTTATGTGGGACCTGAGATCGGAACTTAAGACCTTCTGCTTGTGAGGCAGAATCTTAACCCCTGAGCTCTCTCTCCAGTCCCCACTGCAAAATTTTAAAAGACTATGTTTTCATTATACTACAAAACATGTTTATTCAGAAGCTGAAAGAAAAGAGATGATAAAGATAGATATGATAAGTCACAAGATAATAGTCAAATTAGAAACCTTTTATGAAAAAAGACATTATTTACTATTACCTAGACATAAAAATATATTAATAAGGTAATTTAAATCTATGTAGGCAGCATAGCTTTCTTCCAGACATAGAATTACTGAGTAAATGTATGGGAGAACTCATACTTGACCGCAAATGTGGAGGCTTATACAGTACCCAGATGGTACTGTCTGCTAGATTTTGTTGGTCGTATGGATTCTCGGGGGAAGAAAGGTCCTGGAGATGATCTGGCTCAGTCATTGGTGGGTTCAGCTTGTTCTTGCTAACATTCTGTTTCCCACCACCCTGAGATATGAGAGGGTAAAGAGCAAGTGGTTAAGGCTCTATTCCCATCTCACTGCTCTCCATAATTCTCAGAGATTCATTGCCACTTCTGCACGTTTTAGCTTGAACCTGAAATACAGTCTGGAATGGAAAGATCTCTTAGTATTCCTCTTACTGAGTATCATAGAGTAGATATGTGGCATTTAGTTAAAAAAGAAGATAGAAATAAAATTAAGAAAAGTAGAAAGGAAAAAGGAAGGACCTTTAGTTTCAACTTGTTTTTAGACATTTGCATTGTCTTTTTTAAAATACATTAAAAAAACTTTTTATTTATTTTGCGTGTGTGTGTGTGTGTGTGTGTGTGTGTTGTGTGTGTGTGTGTGTGTGTCAGAGGACACTGTGTCCCTGTGCAGGACCAAGAATGACTTCAGGAATCATTCTGGATTGTTTTTACCTCCTTTTTGCTCCTTTTTGGGATTTCCCAGGCTCCTCCTATCTTGGCAGGAAGGGGAGGCCACTACCGTTTCTGCTTGGTGATTTTTTTTTTTATGTGGGATCTGGGATCTGAACTCAGGACCTTCTGCTTTCCATACAGAGTCTTAACCCCTGAGCCATCTCTCCAACCCTGCACTGATTTTTAAAAGGTCTCGCTTATTTGTTTGTTTTATGGTTCTGGAGATTAAATCCAGTTCTTGTACATGCTATTTGAGAACTCAACTATTGAGCTATGTAATCTGAACCCATTTTGTTTGTTTCTTCTCATCTTATCCTGTTTTATCATGTTTCTTTTCTTTTTGAGATAGGGTCTTGACTAGTATCTTTGGCTGGCCTGAAACTTGGATTCCTCCTACCTCAGAGGCATTCTGAGTACTAAGATTAGGGGTATATGCTTCTGTGCCTACTCCTGGATTACTTCTTTTAGACTTTAAACCATTGCTAGCTTTCTAGATAATAAAATACAATCTAAGCTTTTTTTAAAATTTATTTATTATTTATTCAATTGTGCGTGTGTGTGTGTGTGTGTGCATGCGCATGTGTGTGTGTGTGTGTGTGTGTGTGTGTGTAGAACCACGGAGGAATTCAGGAACCACCATGGATGCCTCCACCTCCTCCTTGTTTACTCTGCCCCAGGATTCACAGGCTCCGCCCTACCAGGACCAGAAACAGGCCGCCCCCCCACCCCCCAGCCCCCCCAACCCCAGCTCCCCCCACCCCGCTTCTGCCCGAGTCTCATGGGGTCTAGGATCCGAACTCATGACCTTCCGCCTGCAAGGCAGAGGCTTAACCCCTGAGCCACCTCTCCAGCCCCCAATCTAAGCTTTTTTGAAAAGATATATATTCTGACTTTTTTATTTAGCATTTATTCATCCCTGAATGTCCTTGTTTTGGAATATGAGAGTTTTAAGAATATACTAAATATTATTTAAATGTGGGGACTTTTTTTAACAATCTTCTAATGGGGAACTATTTTTTCATGAAGAGTATCTAATAGATTCTATAGAAATTGCAAAATTATTCATAGTACATGATTATACTCATGAACATTCAGGAAAGAAAAACCTACACAAAAAGAAAGCAGACAGTGGTTACTTAAGAATATGGGTAAAAGGAAGAAAGGGAGCTGATATTAGATACTTGAACCCTCTTTATGAATTGTGTATGTGTATTAAAATCAATAGTGCTGTCAGATATTAATATCTATGCAAGCACTAAAAATACATTTGTATATTGTACACTTGAATATTAAGATTATGACCATTTGACACATAAATTCTGTCTCAGTCACTTTCAATTTGTTCCTTGTCAAATAAGTTCACTATTATCTTTACTATTACCAAATCTTGTCCTTAACTCACCTAGTAGACCTTATGTGATCAAGTCAGTGAGCTTCTGTCACTCAAGATTATAATTACCATGTCACTGTCGTGTCCAGGAACTTTTCTTGTATGTTTGTTTTTGTTTTTGAAACAAGGTCTTGGGTACCTTAGTTTGGTCTTGAACCCATTATGTAGTTGAGGCCAGTCTCAAATTCCTGATCTTAATACTTCCACCTCTGTAGTGCTGAGATTATAAGCATGTGCCACCATGATTGCAGCATTTTAAATATAATGTGAAAAGGAAACTTACACTAGTATTTGTTTGTTTTTAAAATAAAATAGGTAGCTTTGCAGTTTGGGGAGGTCTGTTTTCCATGATTGACTGTAGTATGGTTCAAGTCAGAGGAAAAGAAGATCCCTGGAACTCCATCACTAGTGGTGCCTTAACAGGAGCCATCCTGGCAGCCAGAAGTAAGCAACCATTGTGTTATTGTTGTGTGTGTTTGTCTTGGTTTTTGCAGTACTGGGGGCTGAACCTGGGCCTTGAACGTGGTAGGTAGGTGCTTTACCACTGAGCTGTGTCTCTAGCACATTAAGTAGTTGGTCATTGTGGGCACATGAGTGGACACCAGGCTTTTGCAACAACCTCATCATCCTTCATG
Source organism: Typhlomys cinereus (assembly GCA_023101885.1). Lineage (NCBI taxonomy): Eukaryota > Metazoa > Chordata > Mammalia > Rodentia > Platacanthomyidae > Typhlomys > Typhlomys cinereus. The sequence goes on from JALPQD010000192.1 coordinate 3,974,572, forward strand.
ACACCTGTAAATGTATAAAGCCTGGGATTGTTTAACTTTATAGCATGAATATTTGTGATGATGTGGGAAGAAAAAAGTAAGACAGTCTGCTTGGAAAATTTGAAAAGTGAGGAAACATGGGATTCTGTTTGTTTGTGACAGGCTCTCATGTAGCCTCATATCCTGGAGTAGTCAAGGGTGACCTTGACCTCCTCCTTATCCTCTGTCTCCACTTCCCAAGTTTTGGGATTACTGATGTCTCCACTATACTTGGAGGGCATGGAGTTCTAACTGACTTATTACAGAGCTTAAAACAGCTGGTTATTTTTGATTCTGACTGGGTAGTATGCCAGACTTTGTACTATAGTTCCATAAGTACTCTTGAATTAATAATACCTATCACTTAGAACTTGTAGGAATAGAGAACTTAAAATCAGCTTTTGGTTCTTTGGGAAAGAGTGCAAACCAGAATTCCTTTGGGTTTAGTGGTTTAGACTAGGGGTTGTAAACTTTTTCTTGTAAAAGTCCACAGAGTAAATGTTTTTTCTGCCTTATAAATTATGTGTTCTTTGTGCACTAATCAGCTTGCTCTTGTGGCAGAATAACATCCAGAGTAATCATAAATGTAAGGACATGCTGGATTCCAAGATAGCTTTGTTCATACCTGAGCTCTTCTTTGCTGCCCGTGGGTCTTAAAACAGTGAAAGAATTTGAGAATGGAAGAAGCACATAGCCCTTTCCCTTAAAGTACTCTTTGTTATGTCTTCAGATGGACCGGTGGCCATGGTTGGGTCAGCTGCAATGGGAGGCATTCTCCTAGCTTTAATTGAAGGAGCTGGTATCTTGTTGACAAGATTTGCCTCTGCACAGTTTCCCAATGGTGAGTCTTTCTCCTTTCTACTTTTTTGTCATAAACTTGCACACTTTGGAATGGTTTTCTGATGTCAAAAAAGCATATTTTGTCTGCTAAAATGAAACACTTTGTGATTTCTGCTTTAATATTAGCATGGTTTGGGTCTACAATAATACAGTCAAATCAAATGCTCGTGTGTGTGTTGGTGGGGTGTGTGGTTTCGTTGGTGTGAACGAGTGGTACTATATGTGCATGCATACACTCGCACACATGCATGAAAGCATGAAAATTTCTGGTTATTTTAAAAATGTTTGAAAGATGCTTCAACAAATATGTAAGAACGGTAGTCAACAACTTCTTACTGTACATTTGTATACCAAGCATGTTCTAGGTGCTAGGTGTGCAGTATTAAAGAAAGCATTGTAAAAGTCCACAGAGTAAATGTTTTTTCTGCTTTATAAATTATGTGTTCTTTGTGCACTAATCAGCTTGCTCTTGTGGCAGAATAACATCCAGAGTAATCATAAATATAAGGACATGCTGGATTCCAAGATAGCTTTATTCATACCTGAGCTCTTCTTTGCTGCCCGTGGGTCTTAAGACAGTGAAAGAATTTGAAGACTTATATTCTAGTGTGTTGAGAAGACTAAGAGATTTATAGGTCATTGATATATCCCGAATGACATCGCTTGCTTTGAGGAAAATACAATATGCTTATAGAGGGACTTTGAGAAGATCACTTTCAGTTTGTGTGAAAGTTTGAGAGATGATAATTGATTGCTAATTGTTCCTTTTGTCTGGTGCAGAAGGGAAAAGTTAAGTTGTGAACTGAATGATTACATGATCATGAAGGTCTAGCTCACACAGTTTCTTATAACTATCAAAACATTAGGTGTGTACCTGAAAACATGCCTTGGACATTGGAAAGAACCACATAGTTATTAGGACTTTTGTACCAAAAGCTTGACCTGTGACTGGGATGATAAATACTTGAGACTTGAGTTTGATCTCTCAGAACACTCATTAAGAAAAAAAAAGCTAAGGGGGCTGGTGAGATGGTTCAGTGGGAAAATACCCACGTGTGCAGACCTGATGACCTGAGTTCAATCCCAGAGCCTCCATGGCCTCCATGTGTGTGCTGTGGTATGTCCACACCTCCTGCTCACTCTCGCTCTCTCTCTCAGCACTTTTAAAAAGCTAGTTTTGATGATACGTGCCTACAGTCCCAACAGCACTAGGGAGGCAGAGACAGGGACCTTCCTGGGGCTCACTGGTAACCAGTCTAGGCTTCTTGGTAAGTTCCAGGCCAACAAGAGACCCCTTCGCTGAAAAAAAAAAAAAAGGTGTGGTGGCAACTGAGAATGACAGCTGTTCTTCGTCGAGGCTTGTATCAAACGCTGACATGTTTCCATCGTTTCCCCACTAGTTTGATCTCATTCTATCAACATCCCCCCCCACGTTCTGCCCCCTTGCTGCCCGTCAGAAGAACATACGGGTATTCGTGCGAAGCACGCAGAGCGAGCGAAGAGAGGGAAAAGCGTGAGTTACCAACATGACAGGGCGAGAGAGGGGAAGCGACATCCTAACACTAAAAGAATTGTCTATCCTATGCGTTCTGAGCTCCTCCTTGGCCCCCTGGCTGCGGCCCAACCTGACAAGAGACAATCCAGAAGGCGTGTTGCACAATATATGGAAGGCCCCATGATATATGCTATAGATGTTGGTGATCCTAGACCTCCTCACGCACGAGGCACTATTCCCTTAAGAACTATAAGGCAGAAAGGTGTAGATGCCAGCCAGAAAACCCTCGGTGTGGATCGTTAAGAGCTTTACCCTGAGCCTGGCGTATGAGTTCCGTGTACGCCTCATACATTAAGTTGCCATTCAATTGACTAGAACATCCAGGCCTCAGAAGCAGTCCTGCCCATGACCCTAAATGAAATGGGCAGCCTGGGATCCTGTGTCCTCTGAGAAGAGACCATCATGAGAAGCCCAATATTGTGAATGATGAGGGGTGGGATCAAGGAATCCTGCATCTTGGGATCCATTGTGTTCTGTTCCCACTGATGAGGTCATCAGTAGCACAGACATAGCTAAGAGATCTCCATACCTGATTGATTTGGGGTACCCAGATCCCTGTGCTTGAACTATTGTTCTGAAACAGGATTCTTCCTATGGGAACTGAACTAAGAAATGCCATTTTAAATATAATGTGGGACCTGAACCTAAGAAATGCCATTTTAAATATATGTTCCCATTTTCTATTTGTTCATTTGCCCATGCCATGAAACACCAGACATGTCAGATGCGGTACATAGACTGTCTGACCCAACTACATACATGGCCCTAGCCACAAACAGTTGGCTACAAATTAGAGAATACTTTACACTCTGAAGCCCCCACTAGCTGGGAGAACAACCTTGTATGATAGTGTGTAAAGATTATGAACCAAGCAGGTGGAACTGTTCAATCAGAAGCTAGCCACTAGCTGCTCGGGAAATACCATAAATAATGTAGAAGGTATTAGAAACTGCTGGTTGTTGGAGCTGACCAGTCTCCACTTGCTATCACTATTTTTGCTTCTATTTACCTAATCATGTATCTGCTAGATTAGACACCTCTTCTCCTATAGAAATAGACTATAAAAGAATATTCTGATCTGCTGTATCAATGATGAGGATAGCCCAAGCTCAAGCTTTGAATAAAATTAAAAACCTTTGTGTGCTTGCAGTCGTGTTGACTCTGTGGTGGTTTCCTGGGACCTAGGAAGGGCACAACTTTTCCACTATCATGTATTCTCAGGCCAATCCCTCATTGTTTTTAATTAACTGATTGATTAAATGAATGTTTAATCAATTTTGAATTTGAGAGAAAAGTGTTGAACAAGTAACTACCTTTGGTCTAGACCACACCAAAGCAGGCCTTGAGCCTTTTATTTTGCCTCAGCCTCTTAAGTGGCTGGGTGACAAGATCTGTTATATATAAAACACTTTACAAAAGTGCTAATACACAGGCTTCTGGTACTTGGGATAATCTAAATGTATGTTTCTAAGCAGAGCTGAGGAATAAACTATCTCTTAGTTATTTTGAGATGAAATGTGTTCTCTTATTAATAGTACTCAAGGTTTAAGATTGAATGGAAGAAATTCAAGTGGTTTTGTCAGAGGCATAGGTGTTTTTGAGTATTTTATCTTGCTATTGAACAAATTTCCACGAGACATAGAAGGAACTTTGAAAATAATTTCATTAAACTCTGAGAAAAATAACCAATCAGAAATGTTGAGGCTATAAATCTTAATAGCTTCCAAGCAAAGAAGATATTCAGGAGGAAGAGAGCTCCTTATGCCTATTGAGTTGCAGATCAGAGAAGTTGCCATGCTAAGCAGTGGAAGTCTCCCTGCCGTTGCAATGGCAAGGACACATGTTTTCATAAGAACTGAGTGTGAGTTAGCACATGCTAAGTATGTAAGCAAGCAAGCAAGCAAGCAAGCAAGCATCTGCAGGGTGTGGGGAGAATGGGGGGAGGAGTCTTTTCAGAATAGGTGAGAATATCAATGTCAGGGTCTGTATCTCTAGGTTTCTGACTTACTCTTACAAATAGTAAGAAAAAACAGAAAGAAGTGCTATGCCTTCTGAGGGAGAACTCAGAAAATAGCATGCAGATTTAGCAAGAAGAACAGGAAGCCAAAGTATGGATGGAAGGGGCTTCTAGGATTTTCATTATCTGATTAATGGTTTTGCCTTAGTTTTCTGTTTGCTGCTATTCTATACTGAGGAGGATAGGATGCAACAAATAGTATCCTGAGGCCAATTCAGCAAGGAAACAGCTTTTACACTTAGACTTTGCTGAAATTACTAAGCCTAGAGGGGGAAGGCTGAATTAAAGGTAAGGAAAAGCAGTTAACACTTGCTGGGCAAGGAGATTTTTCTGCTAGCCTAGATGTAGGCACAGCCAGCTCAGTCCTTAGAAGGAAACTCTACCAGTTCAGAAATGTAGAGACTCTCTGGCCAGGGGGTAACATACAATGCCTACCAGGATGGAATGAAGGGCATTGCAGGAGACAAGCAAAAGTGCAAAAGAAAATCAACAAACCACAATCGCAGAAACTTCAGAGACTCTAATAACCACCACTTAGAACTAGGCCAGATTATCTCTCCCCATCTTGAAGCTCAGGGAAATTTGCGGAAGAGGGTTAAGAGTGTAAGAGCCAAAGGATGGGAGGAGCAATGATATGTAAAGATACAAGCTACGTTAGGTTAGACTTGAAGCAATCATAATTGGACTTTGCATTCCCTGCGCATTGTCCAACACACTGTTGACCTCACAAAGTCTAGCATCTGCTAAAGGCACCAAGATCCTTGGAGGCAAAGGATTGGCAGCCGGGGCTGGAGAGATGGCTCAGCGGTTAAGACTCTGCTTCTCAAGCATAAGGTACCGAGTTCAGATCCCAGGTCCCACTTAAAAAAAAAAAAAAAAAAGCCAGGCTTGGAGGCCTGTAGGGGAGAGATGGCTCAGGGGTTGTGACTCTGTCTCACAAGCAGAAGGTTCTGAGTTCGGATCCCAGGTCCCACATTAAAAAAAAAAAAAAAAAAAAAAAAGGATTGGCAGCCACAGCAGTGTTCCTATACCTAAGGGGAACACGGGAAAGGGTTCAGGGAGAGGCCACATGAGTCCTTGTACATCATCGGAGAGGAGGCCCAGAGGAAAATCAGACATGCACAAAAAAGGACTTCTGGGGAACTGGGGCGGGAGGACAGGGGGATGGGGGAGGAAGGGGGGTGGGGAGGGGGAGCAGGGGATACGGGGGGAGGAGGGTGAGAGGGAGAAGGGAACTGGTGTACCTAATAAGTTTGTATGAGATGAAATAACAATAAAAAATGTATTAATAAAAAAAAAGAAATGGGGCTGGAGAGGGTGGCTCAGGGGTTAAGCCTCCCCTTGCAGGCGGAGGTCCTGGTGTTCGGATCCCAGATCCCACGTATAGACGCCAGGCGAAGTGAGGGCGCCTGCTGCTTCTGGTCCTGGTAGGGCGGAGCCTGTGAATCCCGGGGCAGAAGGAGGTGGAGGCGTCCATGGTGGTTCGCAGATTCGTTCGTGGTTCTACACACACAGACAGACACACACACGCCCGCGCACACATACACACGCACATGCGCACAATTGAATAAATAATAATAAAAAAATTAAAAGAAAAAAAAAGAAATGTAGAGACTCTCCCACAACAGAGAGCTCTAAGGTTGAAGCTTCTATGAATCTCATCTAGGCTTGGATGCACTTGCTGGGGATATAACTGCTTTTGAGTCATCTGTGTTCCTGTGATAGACCTCACTACTGCTCCTCCAAGGAGTGCCAATAAAGTCACTGCTTTGTGAAGCTGGACCTTGGTACATTTCTACTGCAGTCTGTTATTGAATTCTCATCTGTTGGTAGGTGGTTATGTAGTAAAGTGTCACACAACAGAAATATCTTTAAATGGATGTCTATAATCTTTTATGCAGATTGGAAGGCCTTGCTTCCACTCAGGGACCAAGATTCAAATAAAGACCCATTCATCCTTTGGACCAAAAATTATGCTACAGTGAATTAGGAAGAAATAAAGAATAGCAACAAAAATCAATAATAAAACAGCCACCTGACCTGGAAGGAGTAATGTGCCTTAAAGGACTTCAGTAAATCCCTGTTAGCCCACTTTCTTCCTGAAGTCTACCTGAAGTTTGCATGGCAGGGACATATATCTTCATAAGGCCTGGGATTATCCTGAGTGAACACACATGCTGATTCAGAGTTTGACTAGTACTAGACATAGCAGGAGTTCACAGCTAAGTACATGACATTCGTGAGGGCAACTGTGATGCTTATTAACTCTTGACAAAGCATAGCCAATTATTGAAAAACAATTGGTCATAAAGTTTCCTTACTTAAAATGAGTTTGAACCATATGGAGGGGGGGAAGGCGGGAGGATGGGGGTGGTGGTGACACAGGTCTGTTTTTATATAACCCCAGCAACTGGGGAGTTGGAGGCAGAGGGAGTGGGTAATCATGAGCCATATAAGAAGGAATAGATGAGACCCTAGAATGAAAATGCTAACTCTAGACCTTTTAAAATATAATATATATAAAAACATGGAAAGTCTTTATTGTAAGTCTCAGATTCTGTCTAATATCATTCTTGGTCTTTGAATTAATGAAAGGTAGGGGTATGTTTATACAAATATTAGCTTGGTATTTTAAAAAGATGATTAATCCACTTTCTAACATAGCCCAAGATAGATTCCATACATAGCACCTGAAAGATTCCAACTATTGTTAAAGTTCTAATCAGTTAAACAGTCTTTGTGGGATGTTAAACAATGGTTTAGCTTTAGGCAAATAGTTTCAGTTTACAGTGCTTCCTGTTGCTCAAGCATCAATTTTTGTATATGGAAATTCTAAAATTTGTCTTGATCCTTAGAGGAAACCTCATTCTTGGGATCTGACATAAATTGAGTCTGAGTTCAGAAAGTACTGTACCTGAGGTTAAAATAATAATATTAAAAATAGCCTAATGAAGTAAGGCAGTTTTGAGGAGAGTTGTTGTTGAATTTGTGCAGCCATATAGGCACGTGTTATTATCCTATCATTTGCTTGGTAGGCCCATATTCAAAAGGCATTATAGGGGCTGGAGAGGTGGCTCAGGGGTAAGCCCTTGCAGGCGGAAGGTGAGTTCGATCCCAGAACATATAGAGCCAGGCGGAAGCCTGGGCGGCCTGCACTTCTGGCCCTAGTAGGGCGGAGCCTGTGAATCCCAGGGCAGAAGGAGATGGAGGCGGCATGATGGTTCGAAGTCTGCCGTGGGTTCTACAGCAGCGCGCAGCAATACATACGCCACACACGCACAATTGAGTAAATAATAATAAAAAAAATTTTAAAAAAGGCATTATATCTTAATTTCCCTTTTTGATGAAAAGTTTTATTTTACAGCTATCATCTTCTGGAAAATGGCTAGTTTTAATTCTAGGAATGATTCGCCTTAGGTATGCATCATAAATTTGATCTGTTCTAGTGTCTTGGCATTGGGTGACATTTTAGTTTGGAAGGAAATTTATATCACATTACATCAGAAGAAATATACTATTCCTTTAGGTTTATTTTTAACATATTCACATTTCCTGTGTACCATGTATGATTAATAATAGAGATATATACAGGCCAAACTCTGAAGAAATCAGGATTTATAGATTTCATATGTGGGAACACAGGTGTTTTTTTTTTAAACATTATTTTCAGGAATAGAATTCAAATTCCAACAGGATTCCATTTATAATTGTGCCCATTTATTCTTCAATGACAAATTATTAATAATGTTTAAGTCCTGACTAGCTATTCCATAAGATACCTTAATCACTCAGTGAAGAAAGTCAAATGCTTATCAAAAAATAGGTGATGCTTTCCGTCCCTGACTCGGACCAGGGAAGACTCCCTGCTCCTCAGGTAAGGCCCTTGGACCATGCCTCAGACCCCAGGTCACCTGCGCGCCTCAGCAACAGCCAGTCTGCCTTTCTAGCACTGAGAAAGATCCCTAGCCTACGCCCTCGTTCCCACATAATCTGCGCACCACACTAGCCACCATTCTGCCTTTGTGCCCTGGACCCCGACCAGGGCGGACTCCCTGCTTCTCAGAATTTAACAGTCCAGGGGCTGGAGACTTTAAGCTGAATTTGGATTCTAGACCCCACGCATAGATGACGGTTGGAAATGGGAGTGGCCTGCGTTTCTGATCCTGGTATGGCACAGCCTGTGAATTCCAGGGCACAGTAAATAAGGAGGAGGTGGAGACGGTCCATAGTGGTTCCCGAATTCGCCCGTGGTTCTACACACACACACACACACACACACACACACACACACACACGCACGCATGCATACATGCACAATTGAATAATAAAAATAATTCAACAGTCCAGAGGAAATAAAGCAAAGTTCTAAGAGACAAACACCATTCACCTGAAGTCCTCTAAAATCATCCCATAACGTGGAGAAGAATCTTCACATCCAGCTTAAATTTAAGTAAACCTTTTTTACTATCCTGTTTTTACTACCTCAATTATTAGTCACTATAGCTTAACATTTCCATATAACCACCCCATACTACCACACAAGTGCATTACCATACTAATCTTCATTCACTGTCTAGTAAACCTGACTTAATTGATGTGCTAACAGTTTGATAGCCTCGTCTAGGAAATAACAATACCAGATAAGCATACTCAACTCCATGACAATCACTAGTAATAACTGCTTAAGGGTAGTAATACTGTCGAATTCAGTTCAGTCAAAAACACACAGAAACAGGGGCTGGAGAGGTGGCTCAGGGGTTAAGCCTATGCCTTGCAGGCGAAAGGTCCTGAGTTCGAATCCTAGACCTCAGGTATAGATGCCGGGCAGAAGCAGGGGCGGCCTCCATTTCTGGTCCTGGTAGGGCGGAGCCTGTGAATCCTGTGGCAGAGTAAACAAGGAGGATGTGGAGGCGTCCATGGTGGTTCCCGAATTCGTCCGTGGTTCTACATACACACACGTGCACACATGCATCCACCCACAACTAAATAAATAATAAATAAAAGAACTTGCTTGGTTATCTAGATTTCCTATAAAATCTGTTTAATGTTTCAAAATAACAGCTGTGGCCACTTCAGATTTTATTGCGTGCTTATGATCACATTTTGGTTTTTGACTCTGTTCATTATTTGGGATGCCTAATTTAAATGCACGTGCACACTTAAAAATGAATCATCTTGATAACATTAAAAGGCCTGAGTACGTACTGACTAAAATATCTTGTTTTATCTTGATTTTTATGAAGCTTCACAAAAGGTGGTATTATGTTTTTACCTAGGATCTAATAACATCACTTTTGTAATTTTTTAAAAATTTGTTTTCCCATGTGTAATACTAACATATCTAACAACCAGAAAGAAAGACTGATTTCTGAGAAATGCATTGAAATTTCTTCATTCTCCTGGTATGTATGAGCTCCTTTCCTTGGGGATAAGTCTGATTTCTAATTCCAGGTGTACTCCTGTGTTCTGCTACAATCTTACAAACTTAATTCAGATATATTGATTATTAAGATGAGGTCTACTGCCTCTTTTAAAGGATGTTTCTTACAGGATAACTAATGAGAAAACAGCAGAAAAGCATCTAGCAAGAAAAAAATGTATATGGTACTTGGATATTCAAGAGGTTTAAAAGAAGGTTTATAGGATAAAAAATTTTAAAATTGTATAGGAGGTTTATGAGTTGGTTACTTAAAAGAATGTTAAAGTATGCTATAAAGGTTTGTGGAGTGGTAGGTTCATAAAAAGATTAAATTAGAGATGATGGTTAATAGAAAAAAGGACATTGAGCCTCAAAAATTAGAAATTAAAAATTAAGTTTGCCCTAGGGTCCTAAAAGATTACCTAAAAAATTCAATGCTTGACAGAGAAAAAATACGATGATAAACTTAAGGAGTTAAACCTGGAAAAAACAACAAAACGTTAGGAAATTTATTAGTTGGCTTACAGATATGGCCGAGGTAGTCCAGCGAAGGCTGCCAGTAGCCGAGATAGTACAACGATGGCTGCCAGTAGCTGAGGTAGTTCCAACGATGGCTGCCAATAGTTAGCTGCTCAGTTCGGTAATCAAGTGGGTGATGGCTGAAGGCTGGAGAACTCCTAGAGTCTTAGTCTAGAAACTGGGTGGCCAAAAGGAAGAATGATTCCTAGGACAGCTGCAAGAAGGCAATTTGTTCTCCTTGGTGGCTCCTTTTTATATGGTGCAGTATTGGGAGAATCCTTTGAGAGCTTTGGAGTTCTGATAGGATCTGGAATGTATATAATCCTTTCAAGTAGTCTCAGTTGATCCATCCCAGAGGTGGTCTCAGCCCAGCTTAGTTAATACCAGGTGTGTCAGTTTGACAACCAGGCTTAACTATCACAGAGTTCTACCAGACATTTAAGAAGCAATTAACACCAATACTCCAACTGTTCCATCAAATTGCAAAGGAAGGAACACTGCCAAATTCTTCCTATGAAGCTACTATCATATTAATCCCCAAACCTAAAGATACACTGAAAAAAGAAAACTATAGGCTAATCTTTTTGAACAGAGATGCAGATTCTGAACAAAATCTTAGGAAATTGGATTAAAAAACATATCAAAAAGATCATTCACTGTGATCAAGTAGGCTTTATCCTAGGCACACATGGTTGTTTCAACATATGCAAATCAATAAATGTATATCAACAATTTATCAATATATCAGTAAATTATATCAATAAATTATATAAACCAATCCAAAGTCCAAGACTACATGATACTTTTGATAGATGCAGAGAAAGCTTTTGACAAGATCCAACAGCCTTTTATGATCAAAATCCTAGAGACAGTTGGAATGAAAGGAACCTTTATCAATATAATTAAGCTGTATACAAAAGCCAACAGCAAGGATTAATGGGGAAAAACTTGAAGCATTCCTCCTTTGATCAGGAACTAGACAAGACTGTCCACTCTTACCACTTCAATATAGTACTTGAAGTCTTTTTTTAAAGAATCATTTTTAATTTTTTTTATTTATTCAATTGTGTGTGTGTGTGTGTGTGTGTGTATGTAGAACCACGGGCAAATTCAGGAACTACCATGGACCACTTCCACCTCCTTCTTGTTTACTATGCCCAGGATTCACAGGCTCTGCCCTACCAGGATCAGAAACGCAGGCCGCCCCCGCTTCCACCCAGCATCTATATGTGGGGCCTAGGATTGGAACTCAGGACCTTCTGCCTGCAAGGCAGAGGCTTAACCCCTGAGTCACCTCTCCAGCCCCCCCCCCCCCCCCCCCGCACTTGAAGTCTTAGCTGGAGCCTTAAGACAAGAGAGGAGATAAAAGGGATTCAAATCTCCCCTGGCAGAGTAAACAAGGAGGAGGTGGAGGAGTCCATGGTGGTTTCTGAATTCATCCGTGGTTCTACACACACACACACACATACATACACACCCGCACACATGCATACACACACAATTGAATAAATAATAAATAATAAAAAAATTTTAAAAAATAAAATGATAAACTTCATTTAAAAAAGGGGGGGATTCAAATCAGCAAGGAAGAATTGAAGTTATCTCTATTTGCAGATGACATGATCATATAACTGAGTATTCTAAAAACTCCAATAGGAAACTCCTGGAACTAATACAGAAGTTCAGCAGTGTGACAGGTTACAAAATAAACGTCAAAAATCAGTAGCCTTCCTATACACCAAGGATGAAAAAAGTGAAAAAGTCTGAAGAGAAGTAATCCCATTTACTTTGCCCCCTAAAAAAATGAAATTCCTTGGTATAAACCTAGTCACAGAAGTGAGAGTCCTTTATAATGAAAACTTTAATACTCCAAAGAAAAAAATTACAGAAGATACTAGAAGGTGTAAAATCCTCCCATGCTCCTGGATCATCATCATAAACATGACGATCCTACCAAAAGGAATAAACAGATTCAATGCTATACCAATCAAAATCCCCAGCAATTCTTTAAAGAAATTGACCAATTTCAAAATTCATATGGAAGCTCAAATGATCCAGGATAGCAAAAACAATCCTGAGTAACAAAAACATTGCTGGGGTATCACCATATGAAACCTTAATCTATACTACAAATCCATAGGAATAAAAACAGCCTGGTACTGGCTCCAAAATAGACATGTAGATCAATGGATAAGGGTTGAAGACCCAGATATTAAACCCATACAATTACAGCCAATTGGACCCAAAAATTCAGCAGAAAAAGAACAGCATCATCAACAAATGCTGGTGACAAAATTAAAGATTAAAGATTAAAACTGGACCTGTACTTGTCACCATGCACAAAAATGAATTCCAAATGGATCAAGGACTTTAGTATTAGAACAGAGACTATAAAAACCCTAGTTCAAAGAATAGGGAACTCCCTCAAGGTCCCTGGGCTAGGACAACAGTTCCTAAACAGAAATTCAACAGCTCAAGTTACTACAACCAAAACTCAACAGATGGGATCTTATGAAATTAAAGAGCTTCTGTTCAGATAAGGAGATTTTAAACCAAATAAAAAGGCAACTCACAGAATGGGAGGAAATCTTCACTAACCACATATCTGATAGAGTTCTATTATCCAGAGTGCACAAAAAACTTAAAAAGTAGGGCTGGAGAGGTGGCTCAAGGGTTAAGCCTCCGCCTTGCAGGCGGAAGGTCCTGAGTTCGGATCCCAGATCCCATGTACAGACGCCAGGCGGAAACGGGGGCGGTCTGCGCTTCTGGCCCTGGTAGGGCGGAGCCTGTGAATCCCGGGGCAGAAGGAGGTGGAGGCGTCCATGGTGGTTCGCGAATTCGTCCGTGGTTCTACACACAGACACACGCACGCGCGCACATACACATGCATATGCACACAGTTGAATAAAAAAAAAAAAAACTTAAAAAGTAAATACCAAGAAGACAAATGGCTCAATTTAAAAATGGGCCTCAGAACTCAAACTTTTCCAGTGATGAAATTGTAATGTCTAACAAATATTTTAAAAAATGCTCCACATCCTTAGCCATCAGAGAAACGCAAATTAAAACTTCTCTGAGATATCATCTCACCCTGGTCAGGATGGCAAAGATCCACAATACAAACAACACCAAATGCTTGAGAAGATGTGGACAGAAGGGAACTCACATACATTCCTGGTAGGAATGCAGGCTTATACAACCACTCTGGTGATCAGTCTGGCAATTTTTAAAAACGTTAAAGATTGAAATGCCATATGACCATGCTATATGACTTCTGGGAATAATCCCCCATAAAGCAAAAATTCACTACAATGACACAAGCACAGCCATATTCATAGCAGCACTATTTACAATACCAAACTCATTGAATCAAACCAAATGCCCAATAGTTGACGAGTGGATAAGGAAAATGGTATATTTATACAATGGACTATTACTCAGCCATCAAAAAAGATGAACTAATGACATTTGTTGGGAAATGGATGGAATTAGAAAAATTATATTGAGAGACGTATCCCAGACACAGAAAATTAGACACCATATGTACTCCCTATTATTTGGATCCTAGTACTAAACCCACTTAGTGACATATTCTAAGATAAATCTCTGTAATACCTACTGTAATAACAAAGATTATAAACAGGAGGGAAGGAGCTCCCTTCCACAAAAAAAGGAGAGAGAAGATCATGCTTCAGTAGAGAAAATAGGTCAAGTATTGCATGTAAGTAGTGAGACATCTGGTGAAGCTCACTCTCACTTCACTTCCTGGTCACATGCAACTGAAGAGGTTTGAACTTGGCACAGAGAGGGTATAAGGACTGGCAGATAGATTGTAACCATTCTGCAAATGGGACCCTGACCCCACCCCCTCACTGTGGTGTCTTACTCCTTCCATCTACCTTTGAATCTCCTCTTATAATAAGATCTTCATTTTTGTTAAATTAAAATTTTTTTTATTTATTCAATTGTGTGTGTGTGTGTGTTTATGTGTGTGTGTGTTTTTGTGTGTGTGTATGTGTAACCACAGGCGAATTCAGGAACCACCATGGACCGTCTCCACCTCCTCGTTTAGTCTGCCCCAGGATTCATAGGCTCCGCCCTACCAGGATCAGAAACGCAGGCTGCCCCTGCTTCCGCCCAGCGTCTATACGTGGGGTCTAGGATCTGAACTCAGGACCCTCCACCTGCAAGGCAGAGGCCTAACCCCTGAGCCATCTCTCCAGCCCCAATAAGATCTTCATTTAAACAGCCTTTTATCTTTGGTTAGGAGGTGACCTTCCAAACTAATCAGGATGGAGCCAAGGCGCTTGCAGGAAAACCAAAACCTAAATTAACAACACACCATTCTTCAGAACAACAAAGATCCTATATTAATCACCTGGAATCAGACCAGCCAAATCTCTCCCCATCCTAAGCTCAAAGAAACTTATGGAAGAAAGGGTGGCAATATTGTAAGAGCCTAAAGATGGTGAGGACAAATGATATGCAAGATACTCCATACAAGTTAGGGCTGCAGTAACCACAATTGGACTTTGCATGACCTGCGAAATGACTGACATGTAAATGACCTCCCTCCTAAGAGTCTAACAGTAGGATCCTTAGAGGCAAGGGATTAAAAGTCATAATTAGTGTTCCTATACTAATGGGGAGCCCAGGAAAGGGCTCCCAGCTATGCCACTGAATCCTTAGACCTCACTAGGATGAAGGACTTAGAGGTTCGGCATTCACACCAAAGGATGCTCCAGGGAATGGGAGACGTGGGGAAGAAAGAGGCACTGGGAGAATAGAGGGAGGGGGTTGAAAGTAGGGGAAAAGGGGGAAAGATAGGGCAAAAGGGGACTGGAGAAAGGTGGAGGGAGAGAAAGGACTGGGATATCTATTGAGCTTGTATGATTAGGAAAAATAAATTAAAAGGAAAAAATTTGGAAAACAGTTTCTTTTCTTGAAAACATAACTATTTCAAATAAAGCTTCGGTTATTTCCATCTGAAATCCATTAAACACACATAGTTTCCTTCAAATATCTAACATAACATGACCAAAGTAACTCCTTTTTTTCTTGCTGACTCTGAGTCCCATTGTTTCTCACTTCCTCATTAGCAAAACAGATGCAGTTAGACAAATCAACCCATCCCAGGAACCTGAAGTTCAAAGAAGCATAAGTTGAAATACTGTAATACTGCCATGTGCCAAACTGCAGGAGCTATGGAGTTCAGGATTCCTCCTTCCAAAGAAATCATGGCTTATCACAACAGAGTTTGTTCTGGACAATCTGTCCAGTACCCACTTTGTTCCTTGAAGTGTGTTGCCTGAGGTTTGCTTCATGAAGGTAACTGAAGAAGATTAATACTGACTGTTGGCTGCACTATCAAAACAGATATCCTGATATTAGATTCAGATATCGATTTGACAGTTGCAGGCCAAGATTAAGACACAGCTATGAACTGAAATTACGGAAAGCCCTTGAACAAGCCTGTGATTGTTTACTTGATATGGAAGACCAGCCCTTAATGAGTGCTGCTTTCCAGTAATGGATCAGGTAAATGTAAGGGGGGAGGGACTTGTCCTCTCTTGCCCTATATTGATTTGTTGTGTTAGAGTCCACTACAGTGTTTATTTCTCTGCTTCATTTCTCTGGTCCTGAAACTGTGCTGCCACTGTTCTTGACTGCCATCACAGTCCTTGCCCTTACTTCTGTACTTAGGTCCAATCCGAGTCTAGCTTCTTGGGCCTTGCCACTGCTTAATGCTTATTGTCCTCACAACCCAATATTTACTTCGTTATTTTCAGAAATCTTCAGTATCTTCTTTGATTTAGGAACCCAGCATCTTCAGCTTTGTAACTGTTCCTTGCTAACACCAGCCTACCTTCTTCAGTCCTCTAGTGTGACTGAGCTTTGAGACATTTCCGAAATATTCAGCTGAAGAACTGAGCAGTTACAGGCAGATACTATAGACTACACTGATTTTGTGGGTAATTTATTAAAGAGTTTATTTATATATACGTCCATTTTATTGGTTCCGTTCCTTAGACAACCCTAAAATACAAATTGACTAGCTGCTGCTCTACATTCCTGCTATTACAGCTTTCTTGCCAAAACAGATAATACATTTAAATTATGAGGTAAATGAACCCATCCTCCTTTGTGTTCCTTTTCCAGGTATGGTCACCAGAATGATAAAATAACTAATGCAACAAAGAACAATTTACAGTCCTGACTGTAGTTAATTCATTCTTCTAAGCTCCTAAAGTATATTTACTTTGTTATTTTCAGAAATCTTTATTATCTAGAAATTAGTTCAGTGTGTGAAACAGAAACCATCTACTTGCATAGTGTTAGCTTTTACATCAGTGTGATGATATTCTTTATGGAAAATGAAAGTACTTATTTTGGTTCATGTGTTTAGAAGTTTTACTTTTTCCCTGAATTCATAACTATAAACACTACTTCCTGTTGGCAGAAGCTTTTCTCAGAAGAAGCTGAGGATGATTCTACTGTTCTCAAAGGAAATCAGAATGTGGTTTATAATTCTTGATTACAATCAGTGATAGAAGTGGTGCAAGTGGAAACTACAGGGTTAGGGGTTGGAGAGGTGTCTCAAGGGTTAAGCCTCTGCCTTGTAGGCAGAAGGTCCTGAGTTCCAATTCTAGACCCCACGTATAGACGCCAGACAGAAGCTGGGGCGGCCTGCTTAGGGTGGTGCCTGTGAATCCCCAAGCAGAGTAAACAAGGAGGAGGTGGAGGCAGTCCATGGTGGTTCCTAAATTTGCCTGTGGTTCTACACACACACACATACACAATTGAATTAAAAAAAAAGTAACAATATAAATCAAAGAAAATAGGCAATAACCTAAATCCTGATGCCAACATCACACTAAAAAAATAGAAAAAGAAGCAATCAGGAAAACATGTCTCCTAAAATAACCAACCCCTCTGAGGCTCCACAGCAGAGAGCACATTGGGAGGTATCAAAAAGAATAATAATTAGGGGGCTGGAGAGGTGGCTCAGGGGTTAAGCCTCCGCCTTGCAGGCTGAAGGTCCTGAGTTCGGATCCCAGATCCCATGTATAGACGCCAGGCGGAAGCGGGGGCGGCCTGCGCTTCTGGTCCTGGTAGGGCGGAGCCTGTGAATCCCAGGGCAGAAGGAGGTGGAGGCGTCCATGGTGGTTCGCGAATTCGTCCGTGGTTCTATACGTACACACACACACACACGCGCGCACACATACACACGCACATGCACACAGTTGAATAAATAATAATAATAAAATAATAATAATAATTAGGAAAATAAAGTCCAACGATCAATATTTTCAAATAGCTCCAAGACAAGATAAACATCTAAAGAACTATGATCGGCCTCACCCCGCGCCCTAGGACTTCAGGTCAGCCCACAGGGACCCAGCTCCGACTCCCACCATCCAGCCGGAGCCGCGCAGGGGCCAAGGGACGAGGAGGACCTCCCCCTGCGCATGGGCCCGCCCCAGCTGCCCTCGGCTTAAATAGCTACACGCTGACGCGCCCATACTCCCTTTTTACCCCACCCTGCTCCACCTGTCAGGACAAGTGCGCGGTCCAGCCAGGCCTCACCCAGCGCCCTAGGTAAGTCCCCGTTTGGGCCTCGCCCACCAGGACCCCAGGCCAAATAATTCAGTTTAGTGAAATTGAGAGATCTTAAGAGTTAAAATGACAATGCCAAAGTCAAAGTGCAAATCCATGAGAAGCAACACTCAAGTAAACAAATTTCCCACTGAAGAAATTAATCCCATAATGTTAGACTCCAACAAGAACAAACCCACGGAAAAAGGCCAAGAAAGCCTCACCCAGGATAAGGTCTTTCAAAATATGATCATTACCATGTTCAATACTATGAAAGAGGAAATCCGGGAGGAATTACATAATCGAATCAATCGCTTTGAAGAGGAACACAACAGACATCTGGAGGAGTTGAGAAAAACAGTGCAAGAAACAAAAAGTGGCATAGAGCAGTTAAAACAAACTCAAGCAGAGTTTAAAACTGAGCTAAAAGACAAGTTATCTTCAACCCAGAACGCCACAGAGTCTTACCAACAGAACTAATGAAGAAGAAAACAGAATTTCAGACCTTGAAGACAAAGTGGGAGTACTAACCAGCCCAATGGAAGAGGTTGTTAAAGCCAAAAAGATACTTGAGAGAAATATCCAAGAGATATGGGACACCCTGAAGAAGCCTAACATGCGTATTCATGGAATACCAGAGCAAGAATCTCAAAATACCACCCCTGAGGAAATTTTTCAAACGATCATCAAGGAAAACTTTCCTCATCTAAAAAAAGAGAGGCCCATTCATATACAAGAGGCATTCCGCACCCCAAACAGATACGACCAAAATAGAAGCACGCCGTGGCAAATAATAGTTAAAACACTCCATATTCAAGATAAAGAACTGGTGCTGAGAGCTTCAAGGGAGAAAAAACAAGTCACTTTTAAAGGTAAACCTATTAAAATAACAAATGACTTCTCAGTCGAAACAGTAAAAGCAAGAAGAGCTTGGAGAGACATACTTCAAGTATTGAATGAGCAAAAATGTCAACCCAGGCTGATTTACCCTGCAAAACTATCAGTCATGATCGTGGGAGAAAGAAAAATTTTCCAGCACAAAGACAACATTAAGAGATACATGTCCACCAAACCAGGCCTTCAAAAAATGCTAGAAATGATACTCAAGCATGAAGAAAAAAAACAGGCATATCCAGGAGAGCAGAAGGCAAGTATAACACCATTAAAAGCGAAACAATATACTTATAAAAACTACTAAACATAATAAATGTCTGGAATCAAAAATAGTTTCACCATTATAACACTAAATGTTAATGGAATCAACTCACCGATCAAGAGACACAGATTACAAACTCGGATTAAAAATCACAATCCATCAATCTGCTGCCTGCAGGAAACCCATCTCACCACAAAAGAGAGGCACGCTCTAAAAATAAAAGGCTGGTCAACAATTCTACAAGCTAATGGAAGCAGAAAACAGGCAGGGGTAGCCATTATGCTATCAGACAAAGTGGACTTCAAACCAAAGAAAATAATGAGACACGGATGGATACTACATTTTAGTCACAGGTACAATTCACCAGGAAGACTTCACAATACTGAACATATATGCACCCAATACGGGCCCCTCCACATTCATTAAGAAAACCCTACAGCGTCTAAAGCAAGAAATCAACCCCCAAACGATAATTCTTGGGGACTTCAACACCGCCCTCTCAACATGGGATAGATCAACAGGTCAAAGCTTAACAGAGACACTTTGGAACTTAATCAAACCCTTAAAGAAATGGACCTTACAGATCTCTATCGAACTTTTCACCCACGCACCAAAGAATACACATTTTTCTCAGCAGCATATGGAACTTTCTCCAAAATAGATCACATACTGGGCCACAAAATGAATCTACACATGTACAAAAAAGTTGAAATTCTAACCTGTGCCCTGTCAGATCACCATGGCCTAAAGCTGACATCCACAACACAACAAACAAGAGAAAATACACTAACTCTTGGAAACTTAACAATATGATGCTGAATGAGAACTGGATTCAGGAAGAAATTAAAAAGGAAATTCAAGATTTCCTGAAAGTGAATGATAACGAAAATACAACCTACCAAAATCTCTGGGACACAATGAAAGCTGTTCTAAGAGGGAAGTTCATAGCTCTTAATGCCTACGTCAAAAAAATGGAAACATCAGAAATAAACAACTTAACAATGCAGCTTAAAGCTTTAGGGAAACTAGAGCAATCTGATCCCAAAAGCAGTAGAAGAGAAGAGATTAGCAAAATAAGGGGAGAAATATCTGAAATTGAGATTAAGAAAATGATAGAAAAAATCAACCAATCAAAAAGCTGGATCTTTGAATAATCAACAAGATTGATACACCCCTAGCTAAACTAACCAAAAGCAAGAGAGAGAAAACCCAAATTAACAAAATTAGAAATGAACATGGAGTTATCATTACTGATACCCAAGAAATCCAGAGAATTATAATATCATATTTCAAAAACTTATACTGTGTGAAGTTTGACAACACAAAAGAGATGGATGAATTTCTAAGTAAACACAACTTACCTAAATTGAATCAGGAAGTTGTGAATTATTTAAATAGTCCTATAACACATAAGGAAATTGAAGAAATAATCTCAAATCTTCCCACCAAAAATGTCCTGGACCAGATGGATTCAGCACAGAGTTCTACCAGACATTTAAGGAGTTAATAACACCAATACTCCTTAAACTGTTCCATCAAATAGCAAAGGAAGGAACACTACCAAATTCCTTCTATGAAGCTAATATCGTTTTAATCCCAAAACCTAATAAAGATTCACTTAAAAAAGAAAACTATAGGCCAATCTCCCTGATGAACACAGACACAAAGATTCTCAACAAAGTCTTAGCAAATCGGATTCAAAAACATATTAAAAAGATCATTCATGGGGACCAAGTAGGCTTCATCCCCGGCACACAAGGTTGGTTCAACATACGCAAATCAATAAATGTAATTCATCATGTAAACCAGTCCAAAGTCCAAGACCACATGATACTCTCGATAGATGCAGAAAAAGCTTTTGACAAGATCCAACAGCCTTTTATGATCAAAACGCTAGAGACAGTAGGAATGGAAGGAACCTTATCAATATAATAAAAGCTGTATACAACAAGCCCACAGCAAGGATTATGCTCAATGGGGAACAATTGGAAGCATTCCCACTTCGATCAGGAACAAGACAGGCTGTCCACTCTCACCACTTCTATTCAATATTGTACTTGAAGTCTTAGCCGAAGCCATAAGACAAGAAAGGGACATAAGAGGGATTCAAATTGGCAAGGAAGAAGTCAAGCTATCTCTATTTGCAGATGACATGATCTTATACCTGAGTGATCCCAAAAACTCCACCAGGGAGCTCCTGGAACTAATTGAGAAGTTCAGCAGGGTGGCAGGATACAAAATAAATGTGCAAAATCAGAGGCCTTCCTATATGCCCAGAATGAAAGAAGTGAAAAAAGCCTTGAGAGAAACCATGCCATTTACTATAACCCCTAAAAAAATGAAATACCTTGGTATAACCTAACTAAGGAGGTAAAAGACCTTTACAATGAAAACTTTAAAACCCTAAAGAAAGAAATCGCAGAAGACACCAGAAGGTGGAAAGACCTCCCTTGTTCCTGGATTGGCAGAATCACATTGTAAAAATGACCATCCTACCAAAGGCAATATACAGATTCAATGCTATACCAATCAAAATCCCAAAGCAATTCTTCAAAGAAGTGACCAAACAATCTCAAAGTTCATATGGAGGCACAAAAGACCAGGATAGCAAAAACAATCCTGAGTAACAAAAACACAGCTGGAGGTATTACCATACCAACCTAAGTCTATACTACAAATCCATAGTTATAAAGACAGCTGAAGCCTTTTTACTGCTCCAAAATAGACACACAGATCAATGGTAAAGATTGAAGACCTAGATAAGCCCACAAAGTTAGCCATTTGGTCTTTGACAAGGCCCAACGAATCCAATGGAAAAGAACAGCATCTTCACAAATGGTGCTGGCAAAACTGGTATCTCCACATGCAGAAGATTAAAGCTGGACCCGTACTTGTCACCATGTAAAGACTTATTCCAAATGGATCAAGACCTTGATATCAGGCCAGAGATCTAAAAAACCATTGTTGAAAGGATAGGGAACTCCCTCGAGCTGATTGGGCTAGGCCAACACTTCCTAAACGACATCCAATGGCACAGTCACTGCTACCAATTCTCAACAGTTGGGATCTTGTGAAATTAAAGAGCTTCTGTTCAGATAAAGAGATTGTAACACCGAGCTCAAAGGCAACCCACAGAATGGGCAGAAATCTTCACTAACCACAATATCTGACAGAGTCTACTGTCCAGAGTGCACAAAGAACTTAGAAACTAAACTCCAAGGAAACACTGGCCCAATTAAAAAGGCCCCTGGAAACTTAAAGAAACTTACCAGGTATAATTAAAATGTCTAACAAATATCTTAAAAAATGCTCCACTTCCTTCACCATCAGGGAAATGCAAATCAAAACTTCCCTGAGATATCATCTCACCACGGTCAGGATGGCAAAAATCCACATACACAACAACGACAAATGCTGGAGAGGATGTGGAGAGAGGGGAACTCTGCTACATTTCTGTGGGAATGCAGGCTTATACAGCCACTCTGGGCGAGCCGTCTGGAGCTTCTTAAGAAATTAAGATTGAAAGGCAATTGACCCTGCTATTCCACTTTTGGGATAACCCCCACCTGCAGCGAGTTCACCTCGATACACAAGCTCGACCATGTTTCCTAGCACCTGTTTACAATAGCAAAGACATGGATCAGTCCAAATGTCCAAACAGTTTGATCGTGGATAAGGACACTGTGGTACATCTATACAATGGAGTACTACTCAGCCATCAAAATGATGAATTACTGGAATTTGCTGGGAAATGGATTGTCATTAGAAAAAGATATATTCAGTGAAGTATCCCAAACCCAGAAACTTAAGCGCCGTATGTACTCCCGAATATGGCTCCTAGTACCAAACTCACCCAGCCACATTGAGACACTCAAAAGTAACCTATGTTAAAAAAAAAAAAAGGTAAACCTATGTAACACAGTAATTGCAAGGATTATGAACAAGAGATATGTGGTAGGAGGGCCATACCAGAAACAAGGAGAGAGGGGACCATTTATAGCAGAGAAAATAGGCCTCCATCAATGGTCTGCAAGTAAGTAATGAGAAACCTGGTTAAGTTCACAGATGTTCTTTCCTGATCTCACCAGAAAGGGAGGGCATATGTCTAGACAGATAAAAGTAATCATTTGTAAATGGTGATGGACCCCTCCCTCACTGGGTTTCCTACTCTTATTACATCTACCCTTGAATGTGCTATTATAACAAGACTCCAGTTTAACAGCTTTTTGTCTCTGGCCAGGGGGTGACATCACAGTGCCCAGCAGGATGGAGTGAAGGGCATTGCAGGAGCAGCAAAAACTGCAAAAGAAAATCAACAAACCACAATCCAGAACTCAGAGACTATATCAATCACATAGAACTAGGCCAGCCTAATTCTCCCCATCCGTGAGCTCAGGGACATTTGCGTGAAGGGGGGTCGTAAGATTGTACAAGAGCAAAAGGATGGGAGAGCACACGATTTGCAAGATTCTCAACAATAGTTGGGGCCAAAGCAATCATAATGGTGACTTTGCAGCCCTGCGCAATGTCCAGCGCCACTGTTTCCCTCATAAAGTCTAGCATCTGTTAAGGGCACCGAGACCCCTGGAGGCAAGGGATGGACAGCCATAGTATATTTTATGCTTAAGGGGAACAAGAGAAAGGGCTTATGAAATGCCACTGGTCCTTATATGTCATCGGAGAGGAGGACCCATTGGAGGTGGCGTACACAATAAAGGACTCTCTCTGGGAATTGGGGGAGAGACATTGGGGGATAGGGAGGGGGAGAAGGGGGACGGGGGGGGGCGGAGGCCGGCCCGAGCCCCCGCCACCCCCCCCGGGAACCTCTGCTAAAAATTTTTTTAAAAACATGTTCCATAATAAATTTTTAAATAACATTTTAATAAAAACAAGCAACTATGATAACACAATAAGCTCACAGGCCAAAAAAGCTTAAGCAAAACAAAAACAAGCCTTCCCCTCCACTACCCCCCCGGACCGCGCTGGTCCAGTCGCGGCCTCACCCGCCGCGAAACGGTACGCTCGGTCCCTGCACGTCCCCAGAGCTCCAGGCCCGCCTAGTGGACCCAGCTCCCCCACCATCCAGCCAGCGCCGACGACCCGGGCCTGGGAGGAGGATGAGGGCACCCCCTCTGCGCCCGCACCCCCCGCCCTCGGGTAGCCCGGGTTTGAATAGCGCGCCCCGCAGCCGCTCCCTCCCCTCCTCCCTCCCACGGCCCGGGACGCGCGCCACGGTCCAGCAGGACTCCTACAGCGACGCAAACCAGGTAAGCTCGGTTCCCTGCCGCCCCCAGCAAGCCCCATGCCAAATATTCAGTTTAGTAAAAAAACGCAACACAAAATTAAAAGATCTTAAGTAGTTTAAAACGACAATGCCAAAGTCAAGTGCAAATCATATGAGAACAAACACTAGTAACACAAATTCTCCCACTGAAGGAATTAATCCCATAATGTTAGACTCCAACTAGAACAAACCCAGGAACAATGCCCAAAAAAGCCTGACCCGGATAACGACCTTAAAAATATGATCATTACCATGTTCATTATGAAAGAGAAATCAGGCGAGGAATTAAATAATCGAACCATCGCTTTGAGGAGGAACACACAGACACATGGAGGAGTTGAGAGAAAAACCGGGCAAGAATCAAAAAACTGGTACAGAGCAGTTAAAGCAGACTCAAGCAGAGTTTAAAAAAGAGCTAAAAGACAAGTTATTCATTCAACCCAGAACTCCACAGAGAGTCTTATCACAGAAACTAATGAAGCAGAGAAAACCGAATTTCAGATTTGAAAGTAAAGTGGGAGTATAACCAGCTCAATGGAAGAGATTGTTAAAGCCAAAACGATGCTTGAGAGAAATATCCAGGAGATATGGGACACCCTGAAGAAGCCCAACATGCGTATTCATGGAATACCAGAGCAAGAATCTCAAAAATACCACCCCTGAGGAAATTTTTCAACCATCATCAAGGAAAAACTTTCCTCATCCAACAAAAAAAGAGAGGCCCATCCTATTAACAAGAGGCTTCCGGACCCCAAATAGATATGACCAAAAACAGAGAAGCTCGCCACGGCAAATAATGGCAAAAACACTCCACATTCAGATAAAGATTGGTGCTGAGAGCCTCAAGGGAGAAAAAACAAGTCACTTTTAAGGTAAACCTATTAAAATAACAAATGACTCTCCATGGAAACACTAAAAGCACAGAAGAGCTTGTGAGATATACTTCAAGTATTGAATGAGCAAAATGTCAACCTAGGCTGATTTACCCTGCAAACTATCAGTCTGATCGTGGGAGAAAGAAAACTTTCCAGCACAAGACAATTGAAGGGATACATGTCACCAAACCAGGCCTTCAAAAATGCTAGAAATGATACTCAGCATGAAGAAAAAAAACAGGCATATCCAGGTAGAGACGAAGGCAAGTAAGTCAACACCATAAAGCGAAACAACATATTACTTATAAAAACTACTAAAACATAATAAATGTCTGGAATCAAAAATAGTTTCACCATTATAACACTAAATGTTAATGGAATCCACTCACCGATCAAGAGACACGTTACCAACTCGGATAAAAATCACAATCCATCAATCTGCTGCCTGCAGGAAACCCATCTCCACACAAAAGAGAGGCACGTCTAAAAATAAAAAGGCTGGTCAACATTCTACAGCTAATGGAAGCAGAAAACAGGCAGGGGTAGCCATTATGCTATCAGACAAGTGGACTTCAAAAACAAAAATAATGAGACACGGATGGATACTACATTTCAGTCACAGGTACAATTCACCAGGAAGACTTCACAATACTGAACATATATGCACCCAATACGGGCCCCTCCCACATTCATTAAGAAAAACCCTACAGCGTCTAAGCAAGAATCAACCCCCAAACGATAATTCTTGGGGACTTCAACCCCGCCCTCTAACATGGGATAGATCAACAGTCAAAAGCTTAACAGAGACACTTGGAACTTAAACAAACCCTTAAAGAATGGACCTACAGATCTCTATCGAACTTTTCACCCACGCACCAAAGAATACATTTTTTCTCAGCAGCACACGGAACTTTCTCCAAATAGATCACATACTGGGCCACAAATGAATCTACAATGTACAAAAAAGTTTGAAATTCTAACCTGTGCCCTGTCAGACCACCATGGCCTAAAAGCTGGACATCCACAACACAACAAACAAGAGAAATACACCAACTCCTGGAAACTTAACAATTGATGCTGAATGAGACTGGATTCAGGAAAAATTAAAAAAGGAAATTCAAGATTTCCTGAAAGTGAATGATAACGAAAATACACCTACCAAAATCTCTGGGACACAATGAAAGCTGTTCTAAGAGGGAAGTTCATAGCTCTTAATGCCTACCTCAAAAAAATGGAAACATCAGAAATAAACAACTTAGCAATGCACGCTTACAGCTTTAGAGAAACTAGGAATCTGAACCCAAAAGTAGTAGAAGAGAGGATATGATAGAAATAAGGTGAGAAATATCTGAAATCGAGATTAAGAAAAAACGATAGAAAAAAATCACCACGTCAAAAAGCTGTTCTTTGAAGAATCAATAACATTGATACACCCCTAGCTAAATTAACCAAAAGCAGGAGAGAGTAAAACCCAAATAACAAAAATTAGAAAATGAACATGGAGTTATCACTACGATACCCAGAAATCCAGAGAAATTACATCATATTTCAAAAACTTATACTCTGTGAGTTTGACAACACAAAAGAGATGGATGATATTTATTTATTTATTTATTTATTTATTTATTTTATTTCAGTCATACAAACTTATAGGTACACCAGTTCCCTCCCTCCCTCTCCTCCCCCGTACCCTCTGCTCCCCCTCCCCACCCTCTCTCCCTCCCCATCCCCCAGTGCCTCCCACCCCAATTCCCAGAGGTCCTTTCTTGTGCATGACTGATTTCCTCTGGGCCCTCCTCTCCGATGAGTACAAGGACCCGTGGCCTTGCCGAACCCTTTCCCGTGTCCCCTTAGGTATAGGAACACTGCTGTGGCTGCCAATTTCTATGCCTCCAAGGATCTTGGTGCCTTTAGCAGATGCTAGATTTTTGGGGTCAACAGGGGTTGGGACATGCGCAGGGCATGCAAAGTCCAATTATGATTGCTTCAGCCCTACTAGTATAGAGTATCTTACATATCATTGCTCCTCCCATCCTATGCTGTACACTCTTACCGCTCCCTCTTCCGCCATAATTCCCTGTGCTTCAAGATGGGGAGAGACTAGCTGGCCCTAGTTCTAGTGGTTGATTAGAGTCTCTGAAGTTCTGGATTGTGGTTTGTTGATTTTCTTTTGCAGTTTTGCTGCTCCTGCAATGCCCTTCACTCCATCCTGATGGCATTGTATGTTACCCCCTGGCCAGAGACAAAAAGCTGTTAGAGTCTGTGATAAAAGCACATTCAAAGGTAGATGTAATAAAAGTGGGAAACCACAGTGAGGGAGGGGTCATCACCCATTGCAAAATGGTTACTTTTTTTCTGCCAGACTATTGCTCCTCTTCTGGTGAGATCACTCCCCCCTCGTGTAAATGATCAGGAACAAAAGTCTGTGAACTTAATCCGTATGTCTCATTACTTATTTGGGTCCTTGGTGGAGGCCTATTTTTCCCTGCTGTAACATGGTCCCTTCTCCTCCTTCTTTCTGGTGTGGCCCTCCTACCCCTCCCTCCGTTCATACATCCTTGGTTCTGCTTCTCAGTGGGCTGGGTGGGTTTGGTACTAGGAGCCACCTATTAGGGAGTACATACGGCGCTTAATTTTCTTGTGTCTGGGATACTTCACTTAATACAATGTTTCTATGACATCCATTTCCCAGAAAATTCCAGTAATTCATCATTTTTGATTGCTGAGTAGTACTCCATTGTATAGATGTACCCATGTTTCCTTATCCACTCGTCAACTGTTGGACATTTGGGTGATCCATGTCTTTGCTCTTGTAACAGTGCTGCCTATGAACATGGTCGTGCTTGTGCTATCGAGGCGAACCTCTGCTGTATGGGGTGTTTATTCCCAAAAGTGGACAAGCGCGGTCATATGGCATTTCAATCTTTAATTTCTTTAAGAATCTCCGACGGCTCGCCAGAGTGGCTGTATGAGCCTGCTTCCCACCAGCACATGTAGGAGGAGTTCCCCTTCTCCACATCCTCTCCAGTTTGTCGTTGTTTAGTATTGTGGATTTTTGCCATCCTGACCGGGGTGAGATGATATCTCAGGGAAGTTTTGATTTGCATTTCCCTGTGGCTAACGAAGTGGAGCATTTTTTCAGCTATTTGTTAGACTTTAATTCAATGGATGAATTTTACTAAGTAAACACAACTTACCAAATTGAATAGGAAGTTGTTGAATCTTATTTTAACAATAGTCTCTATAAACACATAAGGACAAATTGAAGAACGAAATAATCTCCAAATCTTTCCCACCAAAAAATGTTCCTGGCACCAGATGGTCAGCATCCAAGAGTTCTAAACCGACCATTTAAGGGAGTTATTGATAACACCAATTACTCCTAAAACTGTTCCATTCAAATAGCAAACGGGACCAATAGGAACACTACCCAAATTCCTTCTATGAAGCTACATATCGTTTTAATCCCAAAACCTACTAAAGATTCGCTTATAAAAGAAAACTATAGGCCAATCTCCTGATGAACACAGACACAAAGATTCTCAACAAAGTCTTAGCAAATCGGATTCAAAAACATATTAAAAAGATCATTCATGGGGACCAAGTATGCTTCATCCCCGGCACACAAGGTTGGTTCAACATACGAAAATCAATAAATGTAATTCATCATGTAAACCAGTCCAAAGTCCAAGACCACATGATACTCTCGATAGATGCAGAAAAAGCTTTTGACAAGATCCAACAGCCTTTTATGATCAAAACGCTAGAGACAGTAGGAATGGAAGGAACCTTTATCAATATAATAAAAGCTATATACAACAAGCCCACAGCAAGGATTATGCTCAATGGGGAACAATTGGAAGCATTCCCACTTCGATCAGGAACTAGACAAGGCTGTCCACTCTCACCACTTCTATTCAATATTGTACTTGAAGTGTTAGCTGAAGCCATAAGACAAGAAAGGGACATAAGAGGGATTCAAATCGGCAAGGAAGAAGTCAAGCTATCCCTATTTGCAGATGACATGATCTTAACCTGAGTGATCCCAAAAACTCCACCAGGAAGCTCCTGGAACTAATTGAGAAGTTCAGCAGGGTGGCAGGATACAAAATAAATGTGCAAAAATCAGAGGCCTTCCTATATGCCCAGAATGAAAGAAGTGAAAAAGCCTTGAGAGAAACAATACCATTTATTATAGCCCCTAAAAAAATGAAATACCTTGGTATAAACCTAACTAAGGAGGTAAAAGACCTTTACAATGAAAACTTTAAAACCCTAAAGAAAGAAATAGCAGAAGAACCAGAAGGTGGAAAGACCTCCCTTGTTCCTGGATTGGCAGAATCAACATCGTGAAAATGACCATCCTACCAAAGGCAATATACAGATTCAATGCTATACCAATCAAAATCCCAAAGCAATTCTTCAAAGAAGTTGACCAAACAATCTCAAAGTTCATATGGAGGCACAAAAGACCCAGGATAGCAAAAACAATCCTGAGTAACAAAAACACAGCTGGAGGTATAACCATACCAAACCTTAGTCTATACTACAAATCCATAGTTGTAAAGACAGCCTGGTACTGGCTCCAAAATAGACACACAGATCAATGGATAAGGATTGAAGACCCAGATATAAGCCCACAAAGTTACAGCCATTTGGTCTTTGACAAAGGGGCCCAAAGAATCCAATGGAAAAAGAACAGCATCTTCAACAAATGGTGCTGGCAAAACTGGATCTCCACATGCAGAAGATTAAAGCTGGACCCGTACTTGTCACCATGTACAAGACTTAATTCCAAATGGATCAAGACCTTGATATCAGGCCAGAGACTATAAAAACCATAGTTGAAAGGATAGGGAACTAGGCTAACAGTTCCTAAACAGACATCCAATGGCACAGTCACTGCTACCAACTCTCAACAGTTGGGATCTTG
The DNA here is from genome assembly GCA_023101885.1 of Typhlomys cinereus. NCBI lineage: Eukaryota > Metazoa > Chordata > Mammalia > Rodentia > Platacanthomyidae > Typhlomys > Typhlomys cinereus. The sequence continues at coordinate 4,004,784 of JALPQD010000192.1, forward strand.
TGAAATTAAAGAGCTTCTGTTCAGATAAAGAGATTGTAACGAGCTCAAAGGCAACCCACAGAATGGGAGAAAATCTTCACTAACCACATATCTGATAGAGCTCTATTGTCCAGAGTGCACAAAGAACTTAGAAAACTAAACACCAAGGAAACCAATGGCCCAATTAAAAATGGGCCCTGGAACTTAAAAGAAACTTTACAGGGATGAAATTAAAATGTCTAACAAATATCTTAAAAATGCTCCACTTCTTTAGCCATCAGGGAAATGCAAATCAAAACTTCCCTGAGATATCATCTCACCCCGGTCAGGATGGCAAAAATCCACAATACAACAACAACAAATGCTGGAGAGGATGTGGAGAGAGGGGAACTCTCCTACATTGCTGGTGGGAATGCAGGCTCATACAGCCACTCTGAGCCGTCTGGAGATTCTTAAAGAAATTAAAGATTGAAATGCCATATGACCCTGCTATTCCACTTTTGGGAATAACCCCCCATACAGCAGAGGTTCACCTCGATAGCACAAGCACGACCATGTTCATAGCAGCACTGTTTACAATAGCAAAGTCATGGAATCAGCCCAAATGTCCAACAGTTGACGAGTGGATAAGGAAACGTGGTACATCTATACAATGGAGTACTACTCAGCCATCAAAAATGATGAATTACTGGAATTTGCCGGGAAATGGATGTCATTAGAAACAATTATATTAAGTGAAGTATCCCAGACCCAGAAAATTAAGCACCGTATGTACTCCTAATAGGTGGCTCCTAGTACCAAACCCACCCAGCCCACCTAGAGACAGTAATTCCAAGGATTAACAGGAGGGATGGGGTAGGAGGGCCACACCAGAAACAAGGAGAGAAGGACCATGTTACAGCAGGGAAAATAGGCCTCCACCAAGGACCCAAATAAGTAATGAGACATCTGATTAAGTTCACAGACTTTTGTTCCTGATCATTTACTACTGAGGGGGAGTGATCTCACCAGAAGAGGAGGGCAATAGTCTGGCAGATAAAAAGTAACATTTTGCAAATGGGTGATAGACCCCTCCCTCACTGTGGTTTCCCACTTTTATTACATCTACCTTTGAATGTGCTTTTATCACAAGACTCTAGTTTAACAGCTTTTTGTCTCTGGCCAGGGGGTAACATACAATGCCCACCAGGATGGAGTGAAGGGCATTGCAGGAGCAGCAAAACTGCAAAAGAAAATCAACAAACCACAATCCAGAACTTCAGAGACTCTATATCAACCACCTAGAACTAGGCCAGCTTAGTCTCTCCCCATCTTGAAGCTCAGGGAAATTTGCGGAAGAGGGGACGGTAAGAGTGTAAGAGCATAAGGATGGGAGGAGCAATGATATGTAAGATACTCTATACTAGTTAGGGCTGAAGCAATCATAATTGGAATTTACATGCCCTGCTCATTGTCCAACACACTGTTGACCTCACAAAGTCTAGCATCTGCTAAAGGCACCAAGATGTTTGGAGGCAAGGGATTGGCAGACAGCAGTGTTCCTATACCTAAGGGGAACACGGGAAAGGGTTCGGGAAAGGCCACTGGGTCCTTGTACGTCATCGGAGAGGAGGGCCCAGAGGAAAATCAGACATGCACAAGAAAGGACTCTCTGGGAATTGGGGGGCGGGAGGCACTGGGGGATGGGGAGGGAGAGGGGTGGGGAGGGGGAGCAGGGTATGGGGGGAGGAGGAGGGAGGGAGAGAACTGGTGTACCTAATAAGTTTGTATGAGCTGAAATAAAAAAAAAACCTCTTCAGAGAAAATATTTTGAAATATCAAATATATATTTATATGTACATCATATAGTATTATATTTAAAATGTGTTATTTTAAGCTGTCCTCATATTTTTCACAATCTCGTTAAAAAATTCATTATAGAACCTAGCATATTACTTTCGAAGTTAAGATTATTTTTTGTATTTGCTAAGAAAGACCAAATAAATTTTCATTTTTAAAATTTATTTATTTATAAACTGTGTTTATGTCTTTGTTCTGACCCCTTCCCTGCCCACTTTTCTCTCCTACCCTCCCTCCCTATCCACCACCCTTCTCCCACTCTCCCCTTTCTTCTGCTCTGTCCCACCTCCACCTCCTGTCTCTCTGCTTGTGCATATCACAGGACTTCCTTTGAGGTGCCTCTTTTGGGAGACATATTTCTGTTAACTTTATATGGCTTTTCAATGGGTAAAGTTGTAAGTGGGGAGGTTCCTCTTCCTTTGTTCAGAAGTTGATTCTGTACACTTTCTGAATGCAGTTATTCCTTAGAAGATCCTAGGTAGTCCTTGAGGGAATGTTGGTGCATCAGCCATATTGTTAGATATGGTCATAGAGGTTCTCAGTGCAGTGACTTTTAAGTATAGCAGCCCTATCTTGGCTGGAGTGTGCTGGTCTGGAGAACCTCATCCTGCCTTTAGGCTCTAACAATCTTACTTGCTCTTACAATCTCTGAGCCTTGGTGCAGGATAAGATTTTGATGAGCTGATTAAGGATAAGTATTCCAGGTTTGCTGATATTCTATACTCTGGACTGATGGGGTTTTCTGACTGACTATCTTCCACTGCAACAGTGTGCAATTGGGTTGAGCTCTCAGAGCTTTTCTTTCTAAGGGTTTATAAAAAGGAGTGTTTACATGGTGCTTTATTATCAATCTTTATAGGTAACACTAGGATATCTGTTCCTGTCCATTTACTTTCCTTCTACTGTTACTTGGATAGGTTTACAGTATCAAGCATGATTTCCCTGATACTAAGGGGATTAGATCCCATTCAGAGAGTAATTATTTTCCCATGGGTCTTACATACCTCTGTTGCTCCCATAGATTCTTCTTACCAAAGTTTAGTGGTTTACATCATTCACTACTGAGTTAGGCGCTTGACCTCTCTTTTTCTCCTGAAGCATTTGCCTCTTTTTTCCCCTCCTTCCCTTACCTCTTCTTAAGATCCTTTCTCTTACAGCCTTATCTTCCATAGTGGTCTTATTTATCTATTTACCTGTGTTCCTTTACCTCCACTCTCGTGGGGTCTTCTTTTTTGAAAATTTTTTATTTATTCAATTGTGCGTGTGTTTGCATGTGTGTAGAACCACGGATGAATTCGGGAACCACCATGGACCGCCTCCACCTCCTCTTCTTCCTTGTTTACTCTGCCCGGGAATTCACAGGCTCCGCCCTACCTCTAACCCTAATAAGTTCTGTTCTTTTGAGGTTATGTGGATATTAAAGAAATTTCCCCTCCCGCTCGCACCTCTGCCCTGCCGCAGCCCCCAGTCCTGCAGATCACAGGTGAGTCTGTCCAGCCTCCCAGGTGGCCCCTGGTCCCAGCGGCACCCAGGCAACCTCCAGTTTTGCCTTGGCCCCAACCCGGAGCTAGCCCATTGCTTCCTACGCCTGGCTGATCCGCTGGACCATACAGGACTTGCTCACATTCCTCCATCCCTGGAGCTTGGGTGGGCCACTAAGCCAAGTCCCAGGTCCCAGGTGAAGAATTCTGACATCAACATCAGCCCTCTGCCTCTCCGGCCCACCAGGGGACCCAAGCACGTGGTCCACGGAAGACACTGTTACTCCGAATTCAATGAAGTCCAAAGGAAACTCATGCAAAACTCTAAGGGACCAAGGCCATACATCTGGAGTCCTCTACAAGCATCCTATCATGTGGGAGAGATTCTTCATATCCAGCTCAAAGATAAGTAAACCTTTTTTTACCTTACTAATCCTTTCTAGTATCAGTTGCTGTATATCAACTTCTCCATACAGCCACACCAAAAACACATACAACTCCAGGGAGTACACCACTCACCCTCACATATCACCAAGATACTAAATCGTAAAAGTGCACTACCATACTAATATTCACCCCCTGTCTACTTAACCTGACTTAACTGATGTACTAACAGCCTAATAGCTCATCTAGGAAATACAATAAGAAAAAACAAATATACCCAATCCAAGGCAAGCACAGTAATAACTGGCAAGTGTAATAATACCAACTAAATCAGTTCAGTCAAAACACACAGAAACTGAAAGGTCCTAAAAACAAAACAACAATGCCCAAGTCAAAGTGCAGATCCACAAGAAACAAAACCCAAGAAGACCAATCTCCCACCGAAAGAATAATCCCATAATGATGGATTCCGACCAGAACAAATTCACAGAAATAGCCAGAAAGCCAGACCCAACATAAGACTTTCAGAGTATGATCATTACCATGATTAATACTATGAAAGAGGAAATCGAGGAGTTAAACAACCATGATCAACCACTTTGAACAGGAACACAACAGGCACTTGGAGGAGTTGAGAAAAACAGTTCAAGAAACAAAAATAGGCATAGAGCAGTTAAAACAGTCTCAGGCAGAGTTTAAAATTGAACTAAAAGACAAGTTATCTTCAACCCAAAACTCAACAGAGTCTTATCAGCAGAACAAATGAGGCAGAAAATAGAATTTCAGATCTTGAAGACAAAGTGGGAGAATTAACCAGCTCAATGGAAGAGATTGTTAAAGCCAAAAAGATACTGGAGAGGAACATTCAAGAGATATGGGACACCCTGAAGAAGCCTAACATGCGCATTCATGGAATACCAGAACAAGAATCCCAAAATACCACACCTGAGGAAATATTTCAATTCATCATAAATGAAAACTTCCCACAACTAAAGAATGAGAGGCCTATCCAAATACAAGAGGCATTTCGCACTCCAAACAGATATGACCAAAATAGAAAATCGCCACGGCAAATAATAGTCAAAACACTCCACATTCAAGACAAAGAAAATGTGCTGAGAGCTTCAAAGAAAAAAAGCAAGTCACTTTTAAAGGTAAACCTATTAGAATAACAAATGACTACTCAATGGAAACAGTAAAAGCAAGAAGAGCTTGGAGAGACATACTTCAAGTATTAAATGAGCAAAAATGCCAACCCAGACTGATATACCGGAAAAATCTGTCATGATTGAGGGAGAAAGAAAAGTTTTCCAGCACAAAGACAACTTGAAGGGATACATGTCTACCAAACCAGGCCTTCAAAAATGCTAGAAATGATACTCAAGCTTGAAGAAAAGAACAAGCGTATCCAGGAGGACAGAAGGGAAGTATAATACCACCAAAAATAAATATCAAACAACGCTTAAAATCACTAAACATAAAAAATGTCCAGAATTAAAAATAATTTCTCCATTATAACATTAAATGTCAATGGTATTAACTCATTAAGAGACACAGATTACAAACTTGGATTAAAAACCACAATCCAACAATCTGCTGCCTTCAGGAAACTCATCTCACCACAAAAGATAGGCACATCCTAAAATGAAAGGCTGGTCCAAAATTTTGCAAGCTAATGGAACCAGGAAACAGGCAGGGGTAGCAATTATGCTTTCAGACAAAGTGGACTTCAAACCAAAGAAAATCATAAGAGACACAGATGGATACTACATTTTAGTCACAGGTACAATTCACCAGGAAGACTTCACAATACTGAACATTATGCACCCAATATGGGCCCCTCCACATTCATTAAGCAAACCCTACAGCATCTAAAGTAAAATCAACCCCAAACGATAATTTTTGGGGATTTCGACACCGCCCTCTCAAAATGGTATAGATCAACAGGTCAAAAGCTTAACAGAGACACTTTGGAACTTAATCAAACCCTTAAAGAAATGGACCTTACAGATCTCTATCGAACTTTTCACCCACACCAAAGAATACACATTTTTCTCAGCAGCACAGAACTTTCTCCAAAATAGATCACATATTGGGCCACAAAACGAATCTACACATATACAAAAAGTTGAAATTCTAACCTGTGCCCTATCAGACCACCACGGCCTAAAGCTGGACATCCACAACACAACAAACAACAGAAAATACACTAACTCCTGGAAACTTAACACTATGATGCTGAATGAGAACTGGATTCAGGAAGAAAAAAGGAAATTCAAGATTTCCTGAAAGAACGATAATGAAAATACAACTTACCAAAATCTCTGGGACACAATGAAAGCTGTCCTAAGAGGTAAGTTCATAGCTCTTAATGCCTACATCAAAAAAATGGAACATCAGAAAAAATAACTTAACAATGCAGCTTAAAGCTTTAGAGAAACTAGAGCAATGATCCCAAAAGCAAAGAAGAGAGAGATTAGCAAAATAAGGGGAGAAATATCTGAATGAGATTAGAAAACAATATAGAAAATCAACCAGTCAAAAAGCAGTTTTTGAAAAAAAATCAATAAGATTGATACACCCTAGCCAAATTAACAAAAGCAAGAGAGAGAAAACCCAAATTAACAAAATTAGAAATGAAATGGAGTTATCACTACTGATACCCAAGAAATCCAAAGAATTATAATCATATTTCAAAACGTATTTCTGTGAAATATGACAACACAAAAGACATGGATGAATTCCTAAAGACAACTTACCTAAATTGAATCAGGAAGTTGTGAATTATTTAAATAGTCCTATGTATGAGGAAATCGAGGAAGTAATCTCAAATCTTCTCACCAAAAAATGTCCTGGACCAGATGGATTAGCACAAGTTCTACCAGACATTTAAGGAGTTAATAACACCAATACTCCTTAAACTGTTCCATCAAATAGCAAAGGAAGGAACACTACCAAATTCCTTCTATAAAGCTAATATTGCCTTAATCTCAAAACCTAAAGATACACTTAAAAAAGAAAACTATAGGCCAATCTCATTGATGAACACAGATGCAAAGATTCTCAACAAAGTCTTAGCAAATTGGATTCAAAAACATATCAAAAAGATCATCCATGAGGATCAAGTAGGCTTTATCCCAGGCACACAAGGTTGGTTCAACATACGCAAATCAATAAATGTATTTCACCTTATAAACAAGTCCAAAGTCGAAGATCACATGATACTCTCGACAGATGCAGAAAAAGCTTTTGACAAGATCCAACAGCCGTTTATGATCAAAACCCTAGAGACAATTGGAATGGAAGAAACCTTTATCAATACAATAAAAGCTATATACAATAAGCCTTCAGCAAGGAATATTCTCAATGGGGAAAAATTTGAGGCATTCCCATTTCGATCAGGAACTAGACAAGGCTGTCCACTCTCACAACTTCTATTCAATATTGTACTTGAAGTCTTAGCAGAAGCCATAACTAATGGAACTAATACAGAAGTTCAGCAGGGTGGCAGGATACAAAATAAATGTACAAAAATCAGTGGCCTTCCTATATGCCCAGAATGAAAGAAGTGAAAAAGCCCTGAGAGAAACAATCCCATTTACTATAGCCCCTAAAAAAATGAAATACCTTGGTATAAACCTAACCAAGGAGGTAAAAGACCTTTACAATGAAAACGTTAAAACCCTAAAGAAAGAAATTGCTGAAGACATCAGAAGGTGGAAAGACCTCCCATGCTCCTGGATTGGCAGAATCAACATCGTAAAAATGACCATCCTACCTAAGGCAATATACAAATTCAATGCTATACCAATTAAAATCCCAAACAATTCTTTAAAGAGGTTGACCAAACAATCTCAAAATTCATATGGAGGCATAAAAGACCCAGGATAGCAAAGACAATCCTGAATAACAAAAACACTGCTGGAGGTATCACCATACCAAACCTTAGTCTATACTACAAATCCATAGTTATAAAAAACAGCCTGGTACTGGCTTCAAAATAGACACATAGATCAATGGATAAGGGTTGAAGACCCAGATATAAGCCCACAAAATTACAGCCATTTGATCTTTGACAAAGGGGCCCACAAAATCCAATGGAAAAAGACCAGTATCTTCAACCAATTGTGCTGGCAAAACTGGATCTCCATCTACAGAAGATTAAAACTGGACCCATACTTGTCACCATGTACAAGACTTAATTCCAAATGGATCAAGGACCTTGATATAAGGCCAGAGACTATAAAAATCATAGGTGAAACGGTAGGGAACTCCCTCGAGCTGATTGGGCTAGGCCAACATTTCCTAAACAGACATCCAATGGCACAGTCACTGCTACCAACTCTCAACAGTTGGGATCTGTGAAATTAAAGAGCTTCTGTTCAGATAAAGAGATTGTAACACGAGCTCAAAGGCAACCCACAGAATGGGAGAAAATCTTCACTAACCACATATCTGCTAGAGCTCTATTAACCAGAGTGTATAAAGAACTTAGAAAACTAAACACTACAGAAACCAATGGCCCAATTAAAAAATGGGCCCTGGAACTTAAAAGAAATTTTACCAGGGATGACATTAAAATGTCTAACAAGTATCTGAAAAAATGCTCCACTTCCTTAGCCATCAGGGAAATGCAAATCAAAACTTCCCTGAGATATCATCTTACACTGGTCAGGATGGCAAAAATCCACAATACAAACAACACCAACTGCTGGAGAGGATGTGGAGAGAGGGAACTCTCCTACATTGCTGGTGGGAATGCAGGCTCATACAGCCACTCTGGCGAGCCATCTGGAGATTCTTAAAGAAATTAAAGATTGAAATGCCATATGACCCTGCGATTCCACTTTTGGGAATAACCCCTCATACAGCAAAAATTCACCTCGATAGCACAAGCCTGACCATGTTCATAGCAGCACTGTTTACAATAGCAAAGTCATGGAATCAACCAAATGTCCAACAGTTGATGAGTGGATCAGGAAACTATGGTACATCTATACAATGGAGTACTACTCAGCCATCAAAAATGATGAATTAATGAAATTTCCTGGGAAATGGATGGGAATAGAAACAATTATATTGAGTGAAGTATCCCAGACCCAGAAAATTAAGCGCCATATGTACTCCCTAATAGGTGGCTCCTAGTACCAAACCCACTTAGAGATACTCAAGGATAAATCTCT